>JASANF010017923.1:0-48423 GCA_030248245.1 Trissonchulus sp. WLG1_4
TGCATCGCGGATCATGGATGATTTTAAAAAACCACGATTAACGCAGTTAATTTTGCGTCACAGTTACATCATGTATGACAAAAATTGAAGGTACATACTTGATCATGACTCAACAATCTGTTTGCCAAATTGGAAGATTAGGCTACATCAAAAAACTAAATGGCTAGTGAAATCGGTGTTTTGCATACTGTACACAAAAGTTGTGGCTCAACCACACAAAACCATGACATTGTATTGTGTCCCACTGAATTCACTGACAAGACACTGGCTTGACTGGTAAAAGCTTCCGGCACAAGACAATGCGCTGACATTTTGCCAGCATTTGAAGTCACTTTGACAACTCATTCTTACAGATTGCAGCTTCATATAATGACGTATGAGCTAATTTGCATATTAGGCTGCCGCATATTAATGTCTACAATTCTGACGCACCTAATATTTATTATTATTACAGCATACGAAGTCTTAACTGTACATAGAGATTCAATACGTAGGTTTTATTGGCATGGGTTAATCGCCCAAGTAAAAAATATTCTTACAGTTTGACAGACTCAGCATGGTCTCTGTCATATGGGGTACTATCAGCAATGTGACACACGCGCGCTAGGTGACACACATGAACTAAACAAACGCACACTGAAACTTTTCACTGCTCACTGTGTATTTTTTGCACTAGGCAATGACGTGACGCACGCACAATTGCTCTAATGTACAAAGTAAACTAACGCACAAACTTACATTGCACTACAAGCCCTGTGTATTCCGCCAGAAATCAAAATTAGAGACCTGTTGTGCTGTAGCACAACAGGAAAAATGACACACTACAACAAAACTGCCAAAAACTACAAGAATTAATCCTGATACTTTACATTAACTTGCTATTATTTGGTATGCATTAACTGTTAAGGTGGTAGTGTCGCCAAAGCAGTTTTGCTCATAGGCTGCAAAATGAGAACTTTTTGCTTTGAAATTGTACGTTCACTGAGAAACTAGTGAAATGCCATATGGTGTCAAATAAATACTGCCAGACACTAGACTACCAATATCTACCAGTATTTTTAACCAATCACCATTTGTGAGCCAGACATCACACAATAGAGACATAAAAGTTCAAAAAATCAAGCCAGATATCAGATTGGCCAGCTTGTGAAGTACATGTAATGTTTTGACGCACAATATTTTGCCACAAATAAGAAAAATGAAAAATAAAGGTTCGTTTTTCTTTTGATTTCAAAATAAGTGTCTAAATTTTTCAGAATTTATCATTATTGCTGTGAGTACTTCACAGGTTACGCACAGTTTCACAGTTCCAACAGCCATTACTCCACAATCACTCAAGCAATTTGCACTAAATTTTGTGTGCATAAACTAGAGTATATGTGCTTTTACTTTGTGTAAAGAATCTAAACAAAAAGTTTTTTAATTGTGACGAAATTATCGAATGTGAATAGGTTTTTAAAACGTCTTTTTTCCGACTTTGCGACCTCACTGCTAGCTGTATGGTGCATCATTTTTTCTGAAACTTGGCAAAAGTATTTGCTTTGAAACATGTTTTTAGAATATATAAAAAACAATGACCTATCTTTTATTGAAAAAGTTTTATAGTCGCGCAAAATCGACTACTTTCGCGACACTACCCCCTTAAGTGTAATTATTTAAAAATAAAAATACCTAGAAATAAAACTTTTCATCAGTCGTTTGAATGTGTCTTCAAACAGGATCAAAAGAAAAACTACCCCCTTAAGATTGTTGGTTGAATGTAAGTTCTAGTGAGAGTTTTTGGCATAGCTTTGGGCAGCACTGGGGCATAAGTGATTGAAATAAAGCTGCAGTGGACTTTAAGTTGAGTTGTGCTCCAATTGAACAAATGGAAGTGACACGAACTTTGGAGCAGAAACTGGAAAAGGCGGGCTTTATAATATTATTTATGTACAATTGGCTTGGCAGAAGAGTAAAATCAATTCCACCGCGCCCTATGAACGTTTTTGGGAACGTGGAAAATGAACACACAAATGGTGGAATAAACTAAAAAATCAGACAATTTGACAAATTATGTTTTTGGAATCTTTGAATATGAATTGGTCGAAACCTAACATTATTTCAGTTTTTTCCTAAAATAGACTTGACTCAACAACAAGACTTAAACCATCGGATTCAAATGGAGTTGAATGTAGGGGTTGAATGTAGTTGAATGCGAACTGAATTAAGGGGGGGGGTAGGCTACCCAGGTCAAAAATCAAAGTTCTCCATTCTCCAGTTTTCACATATGTACCTCAGATAGGTACAATTAAGCTTGAAGGTGCACTTTTGCATCAGTGAGTTTGTCAGTGTATTTACATAGTGCGCAATAGAGCCGCAATAGAGCTAGATAGCCGTAACGAACGAACGCGTGTAAGCGATATCGAAACAGCACTTTTTTGTGCAATAGCGCTTTTTTTATGCTTTTTGGGAGTGCTATATGCGCTATTTGCGCTATATGCGATATCGACGGTGCTATATGCGCTATTTGAGCTATAGCGCTTTTTGGGTGTGCTATTCGCCCTAATTGCGCTATAAGCGCTATCGAAGGTGCTCTATGTGCTATTTTTTTGAATATGAATGAAACTTCTACAGAAAAATGGCCAGGGGGGATTTGAATCACCCACTGCTAGTTTCCTAGCCTAACGCTCTGGCTCTACCAACTGAGCTACGCTGGCCTACTGAAATTTGTGTTAATTTCACTTTAAATAATGATGCTAATCTTGGACAGCGCTAATAGTACCTGAGGGTGCTATTTGCGCTATTTAGGCGCTATTTTGGGCTATTGGCTAACTTATTGAAAATTTTTGTACTTTTTAGTACGTATACAATCCCTCAATAAACTAAAAGAATTTTAAAAGTATTTTACAACTTTTGTTTGTGTTCTGGACGTCAATATAAAAATAGCGCATAAATAGCGAATATAGCACACCGATAGCGCATTAAATTGCTATAAGTGCTATTTTTTTCGTAGGCTTAAAAAATAGCGCTTATACATAGCACCTGAGGGTGCTATTTACGCTATTTAGGCGCTATTTTGTGCTATTGGCTAATTTACAGCTACCCAATTATTTCAAGAAAATTCTTTTTCTTTGTCTTCCTAATTTCTCCAATTTTTCTTTGCTTTTTCTTCCATTTCATTTTTCTTTCGGTTTTCAACAGAGAAAAGTTGATGGATGCTTGTCGGGTCAAGTAACACACTTTTGGCAAACCAAAAGTTCACCGTTCCCTTCTCTGATGACAGACAGCCATATGTAGGTATGCATAGAATGTGTACGTGCTACACATGTGTGAGTGTGCGTGTAAAAGTATGGATATATGTATTTATCAATATGCGCCTATGTAGGCCAATTAACCAACAATCAACTTTCAGTTAGGTAACCAGTTGACAACTAGTCAGCTGCTCGTCCAAATTTTCTTTCTTTTTCTTTGAATTGTCTTTCATTTGCTTTTTCTTTCGACCAAAATTTCTTTCATTTTTCTTTGCTTTTAATTTTCCTGAAATAATTGGGTATTAAAAATTTTTGTACTTTTTAGTAAGTATACGGTCCCTCAATAAATTAGGATAATTTTAAAAAATACTTTTAAATTTTTGTTTGTCTTCTGGGCCCGATTTATCGAAACAAATGGTCGTCGTTGAAAATGTTCGTTGTTGAAAATTTTGGATTGATAGAAACATTTTCAACGACGATCATAACACGTAATTATAGGACAAACGTTCGTCGTTGAAAAACAAATGTTCGTCTTTGAAAACCAAAAGTTCGTCGTTGAAAAACAAATGTTCGTCGTTGAAAATGCTCCTCGTTGAAAAAATAAATGTTCGTCATTGAAAAACAAATGTTCGTCGTTGAAAAACAAATGTTCGTTATTGAAAAATTTTCAACGGCGAACATTTCAACGGATGTCTTGAGCTCCGTTGAAATGTTCGTCGTTGAAAACTTTTCAACGACGAGCTTTTGTCTTTTAGAACATAATAATGTTGTAAAAAATCTGTTTTTTGAATATGAATGAAACTTCTACAGAAAAATGGCCAGGGGGGATTTGAACCACCCACAGCAACGTGAACCTTGCGAATGTAAATGAATGTTTGAATGAATGATGATAAAAGTTTAATAGCAGTCAATAAATAACTTTCTGGAACAATATCGAAAGAATACTTATTGACTGTCTGAAAAACTTTTATTCAAAATCCACAAATACTGATCCATACAAAATGCAATATACTGAAATATAAATGTTATAACTTATGAAAAAGATTTAAATAAGAAAAAATAGTGAAATACTGAAATAATAAATCTTTGTGGCTTTCGCTAAGACTTGCAAAATGAACTTAAACGACCTAAGGTTAATAATCGTAATACCTGTCATGCCTTTTTCTTATACAGGCAAATCCGGCAAAATTTACACGTGTCAAAATTTCTTTGTCTTCCAGACAGAAGTATCATAATTTGCAATGTATAAAAAGAAAACAACTGGCAGCACGTGTAATTATTTAAGGTTTTCATTCCGCCTTATAGACAAAAGCCTCGTAGACATAGCGGCACGTTGACATTAAACTATGAGGGATAGCGAGAGTTGACATTCCAGCACGGAGGCTTTCCGCTGTTGACATTCCGCTATCGACATACCGTAATTGACATTCCGTCCGTTGACATGCCGAGAGCAAATCTTTTCCTAGCATAACGCTCTACCAACTGAGCTACGCTGACCTATTGGTATTTGTGTTAATTTCCCTTTAAATAGCGATGCTGATCTTGGATAGCGCTAATAGCACCTGAGGGTGCTATTTGTGCTATTTAGGCGCTATTTTGCGCTATTGGCCAACTTATTGAAAAGTTTTGTACTTTTTAGTACGTATACGATCCCTCCAAAAACAAAAAGAAGGCTAATTTATTGAAAATATTTGTGCTTTTTTATTCCCTACCCCTAAGCACGGGCTTAGGTCTAACCAATGGGAGCAAAGAATGGGAAGTCATATTGGGTGACTGCCTACAATTTTGACTAATAGGAGCGAGAGACGGAAAGCCCTACAAACCCAATAGTTTTAAAATTCTTATTTTTAATTGAGGGATCGTATAAGTAGTAAAAAGTACAAAAATTGTCAACAATTTAGCCTATAGCATAAAATAGCACCTAAATAGCGCAAATAGCACCCTCACGTGCTATAAGCGCTATTTTTAAGCCTATGACGGGACGTGGGGGGAGGGGAATATGGGGGGGGGGGCAAGGGGGAAAGAGGAGGGGCAGGGGCGGTAATTGTCGTAGCGTGTAGAGCGCAATTAGCGGGGGAGGGGGGGCGTTTTCGAGCTGGACACTATAATAGCGCAAATAGCGCCTAGGGGTGGGTGGGGTACAGCTACCCAATTATTTGAGGAAAATTAGAAACAAAAAAAACGAAAGAAATTTTGGTTGAAAGAAAAAGCAAATGAAAGAAAAATCAAAGAAAAAGAAAAAAATTTGGACGAGCAGTTTACTAGCTGTCAACTGGTTACCTAACTGAAAATTAATTGCTGGTTAATTGGCCTACATAGGCGCGTATTGATAAATACATATATCCATGCTTTTAAACGCACACTCACGCATGTGTAGCACGTACACATTCTATGCATACCTACATATGGCTGTCTGTCATCAGAGAAGGGAACGGGTGAACTTTTGGTTTGCCAAAAGTGTGTTACTTGACCCGACAAGCATCCATCAACTTTTCTCTGTTGAAAACCGAACAAAAAATGAAATGGAAGTAAAATCAAAGAAAAATTAAAAAAATTTGGAAGAAAAAGAAAAAATTTTCCTGAAATAATTGGAGCTGTAAAATCTCGTGCCGTGCACGCTTACACGAGACATCTACCCGTTGGTTGGATAGTTCTAGCGCTGTCAAGATATTTCCAAACACACTGAAACCTTGCATAGTACTAACCAATATGTGTGCGCAAAATCATGTGATCCGGATTTTTGATATGTGTTTTCAAATTCATAGTCAAGGGCAAAATATAAAAAATGACCTTTTTGTAAAATTGAATTTTTAAGAGCCCTAGTCAATAATAGGCAAATATTTTTTTCCAGTATCTGCGGTGCAACTTACCGGGGGCTACAATATGTGCAAACTTGAAGCCAATCGGGAAACCTGAAATTTTCACTTATACAGTAGCCTGCCCCCTTAAGGTGGCGCTCCGAATAACTTCCATAACTTTATTATCTTATAAGTCGACGTAGGTTCTAGCTAGAATGAATTTCGTTAAAATATATTGCAGCCTGCTAAAAAGCTCTGTTTCTGAGTAGGTTTCACGTGCCTGCTGCCTTGTTCTTTTTTTCACGTTCCCTGCTGCCCATTTTTTATCACCGGTTGAAAATTTCTATTTTCGCTAAATGCGCATAATTTTTCAAACGGCATAACTGAGCGCAACTTTGTTCAAATTTTACGATCTATAGCTTAAACTGTAGGTAATCATGTTGCCAAGGTGTATCTTTTCTTATAATTTTAATCCAATTGTTTTGGCTCAAAATATACTAGTTTTTCTAAAATTGGTCAACTTGAAATCGCTGCAGAATTTCACCAAAACAGAAATCAATATTTTCGAAGAAGGTACATCTGAATCTACTTATCTTCTAACTTTAGGTCAAATTTCACAATGAAAAAACGACATGGAGGACAGCTATCACAATTCAAAAAAGGCTATTGGCGATCAGAAAAATCTGAGGTTTGCCCACACAAACGACAGTGTCAAAAAATAGATCTAATTTTTCTGTACTAAAATCCGAAAAGTTTCAGAAGCCAAAAAGTAGCTAACGAAAAATTAGCTTGAAAAATAGTGCATTTTTGCCAATATCGCTCAACGTAATTTGAAAATTTTTTTACAAATGTTTGCCTACACAAACGACTTTTTAAAAAGTTGCAGTCACCTATTATCTGCGGAAAACCGTTATCAAAAGTAACAAAAGCCATATACAATTTTTCGGAAAATCGATTTTAAGATTTTGCCTTATCAAAATTCAGGTCACAAAATTAATTTCTACAAAACTACGTGTTTTGTATATCAAATAAAAGCTAATTCACTGTTGAACAACCTTTCTTCAAGAACAAAGACCTGAAAACGTGACTGAAACCTTTTACAGCCCAAAGTCAGTTATTTGGAGCGCCACCTTAAGGGAACGCTCTGAGTAACTGTCAATAAATCAAATTGTGATAATTTTTTGTTTCTTGCTGATAAGAGCTTTTTTGCTTAAGGGGGTAATGTCGTTTTCGTGGTTTTTGACATTTCAGTGTAATTTTTGCGCCCACAGAACTCAAGCTAAAAACGGACTACGGCTTCGAAACTTTAACCACATTATCTTTAGGAAAATATCCCCACTCGTTTTTTTCCTTTTCTAAAAATAGTTTGTAGAGTCGGTGTTATGGGCTTTTGAAAATTTTAGAGAAAAGTCAAATTACGTGATTTTTGCACGAAAATGTATTTTCTCAACGTAGAAACGACTTATCAACTATATCATAAAAACGGGTGGGGATATTATGTCAGTGCATAACTGCAAAAAGTTTAGTAGTTGTTGGCTGATCTTGAGTTTCATAACTGTGGCGTAAAATTTAGTCAAAAAACCGCTGATGGGGTGTATTCAAATGATAGCAGCAGTAAAATTGCAAAAAATAATCTGCTTTTAAATATATTTTTTAAGGCTAGAAGGTGTAAAAAATGTAAAAAAAAGACCGCTCTAGTTTTTGTTGAGGTTAAGTGCAGTTTTGGTAGTTTAAAAAAACACCTAAAAACGCAATTACCCCTTAAGTGCACTCAAGATAGCAAGTATTTTTGCAAAGTTTGATGAGTCTCGGATTATTTTAGCAAATTTTATGACTGCATCAAAATGAAATTTTGACAAATTTGACTAATTTTTGAAGTGACGTAGCTCAATGGTGCTTCAATCAAATTTAACAATCTATAGCTTAAATAAAAGACAATTATCTTGCCGAGGTGCCATTCTTGTCGAATTTTAGTTACCGTCAATAAATTTTTAGTTATTTTAATTTTTTATCAAAAGTGACATTTTAAAAAGCCTATCATATTGAGCCAAATCATAATAATTACAATTCAAGAAGTTCAGCGCCTCCATACGTATCTGCTCTAACAGTCTAAGTTTCACGCGGATCGGGTTTCGCAGCTGCCAGCAGTCTTAAAAAAAGTACGCTATAGCCCAATTTCAGAAACCTGAAGTTTGCCTACACATATGTATTTGTCAAAAAATAGATCTAATTTTTCTGTACTAAAATCCGTTGAGAAAAGTTTCAGAAGCCAAAAAGTAGCTAACAAAAACTTAGTTTGAAAAATAGTGTATTTTTGTCAATGCTGGTGTACGTATTTTTGAAATTTTTTTAGAAAAGTTTGCCTACACAAACGACTTTTCGAAAAGTTGCAACTAGCAATTAGCTACATAGAACTGTTTCAAAAAGTACCAAAAGCCATGTAGAATTTTTTGGTATATCGATTTAAAGATTTTTTCCCATTGAAAAATAGGTTAAATTTTCAAGTTGAACAAAATTTGACGTTATCATCGAATAAAAGCTAATTTAATTTGGAACAACTTTTATTCTTCAGTTAATTAACGAAAACTTACGCGCAAAATTTTATCGCCCAAAGTTGTTTATTCAGAGCGCCACCTTAAGGTGGTAATGTCGCCAAAGCAGTTTTGCTCATAGGCTGCAAAATAAGAACTTCTTGCTTTGAAATTGTACGTGCACTGAGAAACTAGTGAAATGCCATATGGTGTCAAATAAATACTGCCAGACACTGGACTACCGATATCTACCAATATTTCTAACCAATCACCATTTGTGAGCCAGACATCACACAATAGAGACATTAAATTTCAAAAAATCAAGCCAGAAATCAGATTGGCCAGCTTTTGAAGTACATGTAATGTTTTGACGCACAATTTTTTGCCACAAATAAGAAAAATGAAAAATGAAGGTTCGTTTTTCTTTTGATTTCAAAATAAGTGTCTAATTGTTCACAATTTATCATTTTTGCTGTGAGTACTTTACAGGTTACGCCCAGTTTCACAGTTCAAACAGGCATCACTCCACAACCACTCAAGCAATTTGCGCTAAATTTTGTGTGCATCAACTAGAGCATAGTGCTTTTACTTTGTGTAAAGAATCTAAACAAAAAGTTTTTTAATTGTGACGAGATTATCGAATGTGAATAGGTTTTCAAAACGTCATTTTTCCGACTTTGCGACTTCACTGCTAACTGTATGCTGCATCAATTTTGCTGAAACTTGGCAAAAATATTTGCCTTGAAACATACTTTCAGAATATATAAAGAATAATGACCTATCTTTCACTAAAAAAGTTTTATAGTCGCGCAAAATCGACTGCTTTCGCGACACTACCCCCTTACGTGAAAGCCCACTAAGACCTATTTTTTTAAAATTTCAGACTTTATCTTGAAAGTCCAGTTACATAAGTCAAGTCCAGTTTTAGGAAGTAAACTTTAGAAAAAGGCCTCCAGTTATGTATGTTTATTTGTCCTATCTCAAAATCAGACATAATATCAAACCCTGCTTGATTTCAGTTGATTTGTATTTAGCTACGATTTTTAGCAGATGAATGGCGGCACACATTTTTATCTGATCTTAATTTTGGGTCCATGACTTATACAAAAAGTCGTTATGAAAAATACAGTTACTAGTTGACAATTCACTACAAATATAACAAACTTGTAGAATAACTGGTTTTTAAAAATATTTTAAAAAATAAAGCCTCTATTCAAAAAGACAGATTGCAAGCAAATGTTGTCCTGAAAACAAAAATACAAGTGACATGACACATAGATTAATGACTGAATGTATATATTTACTGGAATTTTTACGTGACCCCCGAGGGGGACGCGTATATACAATAGGTACCTATTCAGACTGATTTTCTTACGTAATTGCAAAAATTGCAAAAAATTTCCGTTCCTAAGCCTGATTTAAATAAGTCTGTTTAGTCCACTCGCTGCATTTTACATGGAGTTTTAGTCCGCGTTCTGTTACGCGGATTAAACGGACTTAATTTCCCGGTGCCCCTCAATTATTTGCTTGCGTTTCCCATTAAAAAACGTTTCTTAACCCACCTTACTTTATAGTGGAGTAGGTACGGCACCTAGTACCTATACAAACCTTACTCAACCTTCAGAACGACAGAACTGCCATGTGACGAAACAGTAGGCTTCCATCAGAATTAGTAGTATGTTTGCACTTGTGCCTGGCTGTGGGGTCACAAGACAGTCGAAGGGTCACGGTAAGGGAGCGGAAGTCCCTGCAAATATTGGTGTTTCACTGTAACCCTACATAAAAAACAAAAAACGTCGCAGAAAATACCTACATACTTACTTTCCTTGCACAATTACAAAAATGTGGCGAGATTACAATAAAACAATAGTTATGATCATGCTATTTTTACAGTAATCAGTTCTGACAAAGAACAACAGTGGAGTGGTAGTTACGGTGAAGTTGGTTAGTCGGACAGCCTGAGATACATTGTGCAAAGGTCAGTTTTTGTAATTTATGAAGACATTGAGGCGTCGATTTGTTGCATTACTTCGCTGATCCGGAGTTAGCTATTCTTACGGAAAGCGAAAACGACAAATCTGAAGCCTTCGTTCTCTTCGCTGTGTTTTTTATGTGTCTAAATTTTGTAAGATGCGTCGGCTATTCTATAGCACGTACACAGTTAGCCTTAGTTTAAAGTCAGCCAAAAGCCACTTCTATAGTACGTGCACAGTTGAGAACCGTGTCAAAAATCTAAACGTATAACACGTTTGAAATGACACGATTCAAATCGTGTTTTCGCCAGCAAATACACGATTTGCAAAAGCGAAAACACGTTTGGGGATTAGCTGCGGTTCTCATTTGATCGCCAATTAGTGACACCGATCAAAAGTCAAATATTTGGGGAGGGGGAGGTTTTTTCATCTAAATTTTGGCGACCATTTCCCTTTGATCGTACAAAAAATACCCTAAATTCAGCAAAATTTGGTAAAACTTTCGAAAAAATTAAACAAAAGCAGTTGGGTCCCTGCTCTTAAATTTTGAGGGGTCTGCCATCCCCCCTATACGTGTATGCATGCTACAATTTATTCACTGCCTTTGTCATTAGTCTGAGCTTAGACTGCTCGACAACAGCTGGGTTCAGCAGGCTGAATATAAAGTTGCAAAATAAGTTAGTTGCGGAGAAGATATACGTACGTAAAATTTCTTTAAGTATAGGCGACGTCAGCTAAGATGATTGATTTGGCTTAGCCGTATGGTCAAATGTCCATCAAATGACACCATTTGCTTTTGCATTTACACGTTTGCAAATCGTGTTTTCAAAACACGTTTGCAAATCGTGTTTTCAAAACGTGTACACGTTTTGAAATTCGTGTCATTTTTGACACGGTTCCTTGGACTGTGCTACGACATAGGCGAATACCATCTTCTATAGCACGTGCACAGTTCAATATTTTAGCAAATCTTGTCGGTTTTCAACAAAGTTTTGTCATTACTTTGATAATAAACCATGCCATTTATAACCTTTTGTCTTTATCTATCTTGATCTACTTTTCACATAATTGTTGAACTTGTTGACAAATTTATTTGACATCTGTTTGGTGGAAACCTAAGAAAATTAGCCGACTGTGCAAAAATACTGTGCAAAAAAAGTTCCCTGTTCCACGGCGTACGACGAGCTTCGTCGTTCGCAAAAAATGACGAACGGTGGCCGGAAAGTGACAAACAAAAAATTTTCACTTTTTTACATTGAAAATATGTTGGAAAAATGGAAAAAATAGAAGTGGCTTTTGGCTGACTTTAAACTAAGGCAAACTGTGCACGTGCTATAAAATAGCCAATGCCGATGCGTCATTAACTCAGCAGACACATTTGATAATACGGCTCCGGTTTTAAGGGGGGTTACAAGTTTTTTGTGGCTATCGAGCATCCTTTGCTCGCAAAGTATTTCAACACTAAACAAGCAAAAGTTTACTGCAAAAGTATGTAATCCAGTGCGTGAGAAGGGTGAAGGTTTGACAACATTAGGCCTGTTGCGCAGTAAAAACTAATCGCAAATCAAAGTAACTTTAAAAATTTTGAAGCGTGTACACCATTGGAGGAATATGGCACTCTGCCTGAGTCAGAGTTATTTTTCACTTCATATATGTAAAAACTAAAACTTTCAAGAACCACCTGCACGCCGATTCCCAGACAGTCCGTTTAAGCCAGTTTTATATTTTTCAGTCCTCTGAACTCAAATTTTGTTTTGGTTTCGGTGTCATTTTGGCGAAATTAGCAGTATTTTAGAAACAGAAGGAGTATGTAAACTTTGTTTGATTTAAAAAATTAAAAAAATCCTATCAAAAAATGCAGAATAAACATGTTCATGTAAACAAGCGTGTTTATTTGCTAAATAATAGCCGTAAATTGAGTAATAAAATAGTTCTTTTTACTTCAAGGCATAATGGCCGATTGTTAAAAAAATTTCTAGTTAGTCCTTTTTTTATCTACAACTAAACTTAAAGACGTTTCACCCAACGCAATGTTTACGACCCAAAAAAATATTGGTTCTAAAAAAGTTACGGGAACTTCAACCAACTCGACCCTAAACTTTATATGACCCATTTTCGTCTCGGTCGGCATAAAACCAAGATTATATTAAATTACTGACGCACTCCTCAGATTGCTGCAAAATGTTGTCATTAAGATCAATGTGTAATGTATTTAACAATGATTATATGTGTATTTTTTGTGTATAATTTATAATTAGTTGACAAAAAATACAAAAATTAGCTGTATTTAGTTACAAAATAATTACAATAATCATAAAACATATATTTGAAAGACGGCTTGTCCTGGAGTTGAACTAGGGACGTCTCGCACCCAAAGCGAGAATCATTGCACTCGACCAACGAGCCACTGAAGTAGAAGCTGTGAAAAATTGCTCATGAGTTGTGTCTATTGTTGATTTTAGACACAAATAATTAGTACAAACAAACCAGCAATATATATGTAAATGATTTAGCATGATTAGAATTTAGCATGATATCATCGTACTGTGTGATAGTTTACTTGTCTTTCTGCAATAAACGTTATAGCTAATTTTGCTTGTGTGAAGCTACCAATTGGATCAGGACATGCTTGTGAGTAAATCGGGTTGGCTCAGATAGCAGAGCATCCGGTTTATAAGCGTTTGTGTGGTGGTTCGACTTACCCTTGGCAAATAACTTTTGCTCAAATTGAAATCTGTTACCTATCCTTGCAGTGTTATTGAACATTGGAAGGTAGGTTTTCCAGTGATATTTAACACTGAAAAGTCGACCTACCGGAACAGGAGAACCTACCGCTGTGGCGCAACAGGAAAAAAACTAATAGTACAGTACTTTTACCTATTCAACCCGATATTCTAATGTCAGATCAAAAATTCTATTAATCTTTTTTTGACTATTTGCCTTCTTGTGAGCAAGCAAGCATTCCAAATTTAAAGTCACTGACTTAAAATATTACAACAAAAGAAATACCAATAATACTAAAATAGCAAAAATTGCTATACTAAAATAGCTAAATAATAGCAAAAATTTTGTTTTAGAGTCAAACAACTGAAAAGAAATGGTGGTGAAAAAAAGTTGCTTCATCTGCTTCATTTTGGTTTTGAGCTTTTTCATGCTGACCTACGGGAAAGGTATTAAAACATTAATGTTACCCACTTTATTACAGACTATACTGCGTTGAACAGTATTTTTGTTCTCTAAAAAATTCCAACTTAGGTTTCGGGTTCACGACATTTGCTGGGAAAATACAGTCCTGGCCTCAAATAGTGTACTTCGTGCGTGCGTGTGCGAGTGGCTTCGAGTGTTCGTGCGAGTATCGAGTGGAAAAAGTTTAGACAGAAGTTACTTTAAGGTCACTAGTTTTAACACACACGTAAATGCGTGCCCGCTGGCTTGCTTGGTTCTAATGCTACGTATTTTCGCATATGTGTAGGTCAGAAGGTCATCAGAGGTCGCCAAACTTTTCTCGGACAACTCCAAGTTTTCTGGCTAAGCTATTAATTGCAACTGCGAGTGAACTTGGAGTAGACTTCGTGTCAACTCCGAGTAAAGGGACACAATTTGAGGCCAGGACTGTACGTGAACACCTTAATCTAGTGTTTGTTACAACACCTTTCACTCTCTATAAAGATGGCGATTGAAAGGTTGAGCTTGAAACGACACTGAAACGACAGCGACAGAAATATAATCGATCATAAACCTAATGCACCAAAGCTGACTTTGATTCTCATAAGTCAGCGCAGAATGTTGATGACATTGTTGGATGACGGATGAGAACCAGTGTCTTTTAGAAACAGTCCATGCCTAGTCTACAACGCTCGGACAACATTTCCACACACAGAAGTGGAGTCTTCCTTGGTGCTGAAATTCGCAGCGCTGCCGTTAGTAGTGTTAGTGACCCGGCCGGCCGGCCGGACAAAATTGACCAACAAGTCGGTCAACCAAAAACACAGGCCGGCCGCCGCATTCGACCGATCGACCAAAGTAGGCCGGCATAACAGTCTGGCGTCTAAGTTAAGCCGAAATGACACTCTGGATTGTGATGATTTTGTTTTTATTCTAAAATTTCGGCCGGCTGAACTTACAGCTTACGCGGCCGTTCACAAACACTGCCGATAGTACTTGTTTCAGAACGTCAAGTGCGACAAGACAAGCCTGAGGAAGGAAAACCAGAGGAGGGAAAACCAGAGGAGGAACCTACGGAAGGCCCAAAACCTGCGGAGGGTCCAAAGCCGACGCCAAAGGCGGAAGCGGCCGCAACGACGCAGGGAGGGAACGTGGCCCGTGCTGCCCCCGCCGCACTCACGCTGCTGGCTGTGCTCCTGCTCTACTAGACCACTGATCTGGGCCAGTTGAACAGGGGGGGACGGGGGTGGATTAAAATGGGGCAAACAAGCGAATAAAGACAGGGAGAGGACAAGCAAAATTTAAATTATATTTTATATTATTTTTTGTCAAATTTAAGAAACAGTTAGGTTACCTGAATTTTGAAAATCGATATTTTTTCGATAAAACAAGTTGGAAGCAGTAAAGATGACATAGATTAGACCCCAGTATTAAAGCATTCTGTGAAGTCTTTTCTCAGTTGCCTTTGGATATAATGTTGGCAAAGTGAAAGAGTAGTGTAATTGTAACTAAGTAAATTACATAGGCTAGATTGACAACTTTCAAAAATGAACTTTAAATGCTTCAGTTACTGCCAAAAAGTACATGTCCGTTAAAATTTTATTTGAAAATTACGTTAACCCATTCCCCTTTAGGTTCATCAACAGAATTAGTTTTGACCATACCTTCAACAGGTACATACATACATACATACATACATACATACAGTCCTGGCCTCAAATAGTGTACTTCGTGCGTGCGTGTGCGAGTGACCTCGAGTGTTCGTGCGAGTATCGTGTGGAAAAATTTTCGAGTGAGGTCAACCTAGGGTCACTGCTTTTAGCATACGGGTAAATGCATATATACGTGCTTAAGAATTTAGCTTGCAAGCTACGTACTTACGCATATGTGTTAGGTCAAAAGGTTAGCAAAGGTCACGAAACTCTACTCGGACCACTCCAACTTTTCTCACTGAGGTATTCATTACAACTGCGAGTGAACTTGGAGTAGACTTCGTGTCAACTCCGAGTGAAGGGACACTATTTGAGGCCAGGACTGTACATACATAAGTACTTTAATTTTAAACTATACTTTTAACAATACAACATGCAATGTTGTCATGCAATGTCTGTGCTCATTGTGAAAAGGTTTGGGTGTACTTTTCTAATTCAGTTAACTAATTCATAAGATTTTTCAATAAACTATGTGTTTTTATTTGTGGATTGATTTATTTGGATGCGTTTACATTCAGTTTCTTTGTGCCGTGCTAAACTCTAATACTCTGCAGTGCAATTAACTGCTTAAAAACGCAAAATATACAAGCATGTTTTGTTCTTGTTGCGCCACAGCGCAACAGGTACTTTATACTTGGTTTATATTTGCCAAATCTATGCATGCACGTACTTGCCTGCAAGAATAGCTACCTATTACACGCACGTATTGTGTGCGTGTGTTTGCTCTTGCACTGTCTCTTGTGCGGCGTCAGCCAGCAGGCTGCTAACAGTTTAGTCTGGGTTTGTCTAAAAATTTGATTGGCTATTTGAATAACAGTACACAGCCTGTGATGGCTAAGCACCGCCTACCTAGTGGTAGGGTAGGGAAACCAATCTGAAATTTAAAAAATATCTTGCACAACTTTTCTAATTGACGAAAATCTTGAAATCTTTGCCACGATTTGGTCAAGACCATTTGAGACAGAACTACCATACTTCATTTTTTCGGTTTTGAAAGTGAGAGTATGGCGCACTTTTTATCTGCATTATTGAATGACAAGTGAATGCATCTTGTTTTTAAAGTCTATAAAGCCGTAGCAATAAATATAGTAGCTGTAGTTTATAAAGACGTGCAGTATAGGTAGCAGTGCGCAAAAACTGTCGCATTTGGAGAATTGAGAACGAATTGAGGATGCTTTTTATTCTTGATTTCTTATCTGCTTTGAGTAATTGCATTCCGAGTATTAGTAAATAACTTGGGATGATTACTGATTGTTGTTTAATTGAAAAATACTCAAGAAGTTTGTACTGTGATAAATTCTACAGTAGGCTACGCACGTAGTTTCGTAAATAGTTGGCATAGGCTGACTAGGCCGAGCTCAGCAATGATTGGTCGTGAGCTGTTATTCAAACAACCAATCACAAAGGTTTAGAAAAACCCAGATGTAGACAAACCCAGAATACGCCCTTTCGACAGCCTAATGTTGATTGCAATATATAAGTTGTTATATGCATATAACATCACATTATCACAATGCAATGTGATGTTTGAAGGCTTCACTGTTAGCATCATATTCACTTAATTTGTTCTAGTTATGTTTTTTGCTAAGTATATAGATATCTGATTGATGTAGGCTAGTATCTGCTTCATCTGCGTTACTATCCGATGGAGTATCTAGGACTACAGTTTTTTTTTGGTGGGTACCAATGTATAATATTCACCATCTTTCAGTTTCAATCTACCTAACTAGTGAAGATGCGAGTTGGGCAGAAAGAGCAGACACCGGGAACGCAGTGTACAAAAAAATACAGGCCAGACAGACGACTAGACGTAGCAATGGTTTATTACACTCTGACCGATCGGCCAATCCAGACAGCAAGAAACACAGACTCACACATATGCAAATTAGGTAAGCTCAACACATATACGCACAGATACACGTAGCAATACACACACGCAGCATATACGTACAACAATATACGCACGCATCACATAAATCGTCACACTTTCCCCTAACAAAAAAAGGTGTTTTGTACTCTGGAAAACAGTTCGCGATTGTCAGTGTCGGCCCCTCTTTGATGGGCCCGGACTGGCAGGATTGACTGCACGTTCAGCAGCTCTGCGCCGCTGTTTGTAGATACCCCCGGACAGCGTATACGACACTAGAGCCAGGCGAGAAAGGGAATCGCACCACCGCTCCCAAATCTCACGGAACCCGGCGTGATTGACATGGAACAGCCTCCGATCCAAAAGTCGCCTGTTCGCGCCGCCACGGCTCGTGACGAAAGGGTTGCCGTCCGTAGGGTCGTGCAAGTGAAAGCGGGGGGATTCGAAGTCGCGGCGAAACTCTCCCTGCAACCAACCGTTGTACGCGGTGACCTCCGGGACACTCGTATTGGGGAATGGTAACGACAAAAGGACGACTGGGCCGTGAGGTTCATCGCGCAGCGCTTGAAGAATATTGCGTAGTGGCACCCACGTGGACTTCCAGGTGCTTCTCGGCTTGCTAGCGGAGTTAACGCCACCCGAGCTGATCACGAACTTGTAACGCGACAGTTCAATCTGGCGCGACTCAATTAGCTCGGCCATCTGGTGAAACTGACCTCCGGACAGAGGGAACACATCTCCTTGCTCTACGGCTTGAAGTTGCCGGCACTGGCTGTCAGACAGCACAAGTACAGTTCGGTCGATTCTGCTACCTCGGTCTAAAACAGACCTAGATATCAAATGGTCCAAACTCCACTTCAATTTGAAATCTTTCCGGGTCATCCCACGCACAACTTCGACGGGAAGATGACCATAGAAATTGAAGCCAGGATACGCGTCGCCCGGTCCCAACTTCGAAGGGGACAGCCCACACGCCCATACATACTCATTCGTTCCGGTTGACGCCAAAAATTCACACTCTTCGCCCCGATTCGCATATTGCTGCAAAGTTTCGCAAAACTGAGGAACTTTCTCGGCAAAATAGGCCAGGACCGCGTGGTATATGTCAGCAGAATAGAAAACCCACTCTGCGGAGACGGAAAAACCCGTCGTTTGACCCGCGATGGAGCGGCACAAATCCGGCTTGGATCTCGCGCTTGGGTTGGCCAATAGCGCTTTTGCCGCCGAATGATGCCCGTGCTGATCCAAGGTGATGAACCAATACGCCATCTCCACCAACGTAACCGAGTAGCGCGGTCCACGTCGCGTATCCGAACGGTCGTAGATGTCGACCTGATGGCAGTAGAATCGCGACAACAGGTGCTCCTTTCCAATGACAATCATCCGCGCCTGCAAACAAGTACAACATGTGCAGTTAAAGTGGAATTGAACTACTAAAACTGTGGTTTGAGGCCTCTACGTGACCTTAGGTTATAACCGTGGCTAGGTTGCCCGCGTGGTGTTTCTCCACAATGCTTAAAACAAGCCTTGTCCGACACTATCGTCCCTCTCTTACGGCTGAACACCTTCGCGCCTAGCCATGCAGTATCTGCCCACGATCCATAACCATAGCACGGTTTCAGCCATAACCCATAGCTCACCACTGACGTCGTCTACTTTTGCCACTTGAAAATTCCCTCGTTCTAGATCATTGTCCACTACCTTATAAACACCGCGCCAATTATGAGTCAACTTGCAACTTGTCCCAGGGGTTGCCACTGGGAAATGGACTAGCACCCGATCACCGATAGCGTAGTATCGTGGACGAGCACGCCTATCATGCATGCGGCGCTGAGTAGACTGTGCCTCTTTCAAGCTTTTCCTAGCATCGCGGCGCGCTATATATGCATCAACTAAGATTTTGCTGCAATAGTCGAACCTCTTCTGTGGCGGCTGAAGCTCTAGATGTAGAGGTAGAACTGGGTCTCGAGCATAAACCAGCTCAAATGGGCTCTTATTGGTGCTCTCCTGAATGGCCGTGTTGTATGCAAACACAGCGTGTGGTAAGTACTTATCCCAGTCGCGATGGTTACTACTTGTGCACAATTGTGTGATTCCATCTCTCTACTAGACCTTGGGATTGAGGATGGTACGCTGTAGAGGTTTCCTGACCCGTACCCAGAAGCTGACACACGTGGCTTATTAATTCTGACAGGAAGCTTGGGTACTGGTCATGCCGAATCAAGCGCGGCGCGCCGTGCCTACACACAATCCCGTCAACGAAAATGCGCGCGATTGTCCGAGCGGTTTGATCCGTTGTGGCAAATGCCTCCACAAACTTGGTGAAGTCGTCGACGAACACGACCACATAGGAGTTTTCCTGGATGGTAGACGGCAGCGATAGAACATCCATCACTACAGTCTCCCATGGGGCCCCTGGTTTAATAGGGATCAGAGGGTGTACCGTCTTTGCTGGGGTATCCTTACCGGTTTCGCACAACATACATGCCCTACAAAATTCGTAAACGCGTTGTCGCATATTAGGCCAATGGAAACGGGTACAAATTTTTCCATAGGTTCGCTTGAACGCCAGATGGCCGCCGGTCGAGGCAGCGTGCACGGCCACCAAGACTTCGTCTACGAGGGACTCCGGCACCGCCACTCGCTCCGTAGGACACCCGTTTTCTGCACAGCGAATCAATCGGTTGCTTTCCATTCTATAGCAATCGCTGACTCTCAAGACCTGCTTTGCGTCTTTTTCCGATGGCAACTCTCCCGTTGAAATGAGTTTGATTATTGGTGCCAGAAATGGATCTTTCAGCTGTGCCTCACTCACACACCGGTGCTCGACTTCGACCTCTAGCTCAGCTGGGGTGGCTCACAATTTTCGTATATAGTAAGCTCCTGTGCTGTCTGCACCGCCTTGTCTGCGCTTGGACAAGCAGGGTCGTTAATTCTAGACAAAAAATCCGCATTCGCGTTTTCACTTCCTTTTTTGTAGCGAACGTCATAATTCTCCGCTTGTAAAGTCAAATACCATCGCGCAAGCTGGTCCGATGCGTTTTCACCTTTCAAAATATGCTTGAGCAGCTGGTGGTCTGTTACCAGAACGAATGGCCGCCCATGAATGTACGGCTTGAAGTATTCCACCGCATATATGATAGCTAGGGCTTCCCGTTCGGTTGTAAAAAGCTTTCGCTCAGCGGAACTTAGTGTTCGGCTAGCGTATGCAATTGGACGTTCCCTGCCGTCCACCTCTTGGGATAAAACAGCTCCAAGCCCGCTGAACTGGCATCCGTTTGAACAATAAATTTCCGCGTGAAATCAAAACGCCAGCACGGGTGCTGAGCACAGCTTTGCTTTCAACTTAACAAACGCCTCCTCGCAAAGGGGGGACCAGTTGAATGGATTCTCTTTCCGCAGCATCGCATTGAGCGGGCTGGCAACTGTGGAGTACCCGTGAATGAAGCGTCGATAATTACCACCTAAGCCCAAGAGCTGCCTGAGCTCCTGTAGGTTGCGTAGTGCTGGCGCCTTTTCCACAGCCGCAACTTTCTTTCTGTTCGGTTTCAAGCCGTGCGGGCTGACGATGTGACCTAACTAGTCGACTTCATCTTTTGCAAATTCGCATTTTGATAGATTGAGCAGCAAATTGTTCTGCCGTAGCCGCTGAAAAACTTCCGCTATGTCTTCTAGGTGTTCCTCAAAAGTACGGGACATAATCAAGATGTCGTCCAGATATACTAGACACTTTTTCCATTGTAGTCCAGATAAAACACACGCCATTAATCGCTGGAACGTAGCAGGCGCATTCGTCAAGCCAAACGGCATTACTTTAAACTGATACAACACGTCGTACGTCAGAAATGCCGTCTTCTCCTTGTCTTCTGGATCAAGAGCAACTTGCCAGTATCCAGATTTCAAATCCAGTGAAGTGAAATATTTCATTCCACACAAGGAATCCAAAATATCGTCTATCCTGGGCAGTGGGAATTCGTCTTTGATTGTTACATCATTCAGTCTGTAATCTACACAAAATCTCCAGGTATTGTCTTTCTTCCAAACCAGTACTACCGGTGACACCCATGGTGAGGCAGATGGCTCGATAATGTTGCTTTTAAGCATTTTGTCAACCTCCTTCTTAATTATTTCTCGTTGTGTGAAGGGGACACGACGGAGATGTTGTTTGATTGGTGCATGCCCACCAGTATATATTTATTTTATGCGTAACACCTTCTGCCTTGCTCAACTTGTTTCCGTCGGGTCGCGCAAACATGTCGGCGTTTTCGGTCAAGAAAGCCAATAACTGCTTTCGTTGTGCAGTGGTCAAAGTTTTATTGTTGATTTTTGCCTCTTTTCCGACCCTTTCTGCATCGGCTTGGTTCGTGGACACGGTCGCTGTCGGTACAAAGTTCGTAACTCCCACATCTCTGGCATCATGGTTCCACTCCACAGCCTCACACTCCTCGATGTAGCCGAGGCCGAGACCGAGACCGAGACCGAGACCAGCCCAGTCTCGGGTTTTTTACGAGACCGAGACCGAGACCGAGACTGCCAACCCTGGTTCGCATATAACTTCACAGAATGGTTAGCACTGTTCATGATTTGGACAGGGACAAAAGGTTGATCTGGTTTCACCAGTGCGCGGGCAGCAACAGCGTTGCGTGCTTCTAGCGCTTCATGATGGGGTTCGAAAAAATAGCTAACCGTTTTAGCAGGGCACACCTCCTGTCCCATGCAACAACGAACAATTTTCTCCGTTCTTGCCGGAATAACAGTTGTCTGAATCAAATCTTCCGATACAGACGTGGCCAATTTAACTCTCGAAGGTATCGAGATACCCAAGTGGTTCGCGATCACCTCCGATATACCCCATTGGTCCAAAATATCGGTTCCAGTTATTAGGTCATGCGAATAGTCATCAGGCATAAGCAGGATCCTGTGCGTGGCTGTTCGGGATCCAACCTTTATGTCCACCCACATCGACCCAATTAGCTTGAGTCTAGTGCCATTCAGCACACTAGCCGTTACCTGCGCTGGCAAAATCTGCGATTGTGGTGGATTCAAATTGGAAACTCTCATCAGCGACACGTGGGCCCCTGTATCGAGCAAGCCTCGCACTTGTTTTCCATTCACCTCTGCTGTTGCAAACAGACGTGACCTTGTGCCTCCATCCGCGCAAAGAACCGTATCCGGCTCACCATTCTCTTCCGCCGTAGCTGGTTTGGCTTCCTTGGCGCACTCTTTCCCTAAAACAGGGAAGACTGGCCGATAACGACTCCATACATCGCCTCTTCTGATGCACCTACGATTCTGACAGTACGCGTAGAGAGCTCGAAATAGGCCATTGCATCGCTGCAACTTAGTGCAACTGCGCGCAATTGAATTGTCTCATAGGCCGCGGCTGTGTCCTCCTCAGGCTGGGCAGAGCCCAGCTGACTTAGCACGCTGTCAAAATCATCGCCTGCATATTTCTGAAAAGCAGGAAAGCTTTTACTGTGGGCTTAGGCCCATTTCGCATCAACGAGCTGCACAGTTTCCAATACGGGCGTTGTTTGGCTAGGTGTTTCGTGTATGCTAGAGCTTCGTACTCTGCATCATCTAGGCGTAGCTTCGCGACAACAAAATGGGGATGATTTGCTGTTTTCTTAAAATCCAAAAACTGGATTTTCTTGGCCAGGGATCCAGCTCCTTTATGCGCCACCTCGCCGAAGTAGGACTCAAATCCAGAAAAATGCAAAGCGTCATTGACTAACCCTACCACCGTCATTCCTGGTCGAAAGGCAAAAATGGGGTCATTAGCTGCAACCACACTTTCGCTGGTTGGTACGGTTGGAACCGTATCAGCTTCCATGTCAATAACTTGCACACCAGAACCGAATGCCGTGTATCTTCCCTGGAAACTACCACCGCCAAACCGGACATTACCCCTGCTACCGCGTCGCGTCACTGGGTTTGCTCAATTACCCGGAAGAAGTCAGCTTTGGCTCCGGATATGCCCAACCTTCTTGCAGTTAGAGCAGACCGGTTTCCATTGTTGGTGGTCTCCTCCATCGCTTCGCCATTGTTGTCCTCCCCGCTCCATGTGTCGCCGACCACTTGCACCTCGCGGGGTACCCAATTCCTGCTCTAGTCGCCAAATTCTATCCTCCAGAGAGTTTTGCACCGAGTAGGAAGACCCTCGTGCGGCACTGCGAGGGCGTCAAAAACCGACCTCCATCACAGCTGCCTCACTTTCCTTGTCTTCCGTTGCGGTCTTTTCCAGTCGCCGCAGTGTTCTGGATAACAAATCACACAGCTCTTTGGCTGAAGGGTTCGATGGCTGAGCCGCGCACGCGTTGACGGTGTTTTGTGGATCTTGAAAACCAGGACTCACCTCTGAGGTACGCATGGCTTGTTGATATAACTGGCGCTCATTTTGTATACGCTCCGCAATGCGGACCGCATCAGAAAAAGTTTTTGGCTCCTGGCGCATAACCTCCCACATTAGCCATGGTTCTAGGCCAGTCACAAAGCTACGACGAACTTCCTGGTTCCGGATGTCGTCAATGGGCTTGCCGATGGCACTATTAGCCAGTTCCGTCATTGCGTGACTATACTGTCCTACGCTCTCGCCAGGTCTTTGCTTTCTCGCATTCAACATCATTGCGTACATATCGGCATTGTGTAGTTTGTAGCGGTTCTCGAGAAATGCAATTACCTTAGCGTAGTTCCCTTTCTCAACCGCATCTAGAGCCTCGTATGCTGCGAGCGCCGGGTCGTGCAGATATCCGACAATTTTTCTCGCTTTCTGATCAGTAGACCAGTCATGAAAAGTAGCCTTAGCCTCAAACAGTCTAAGCCACTTTTGAAACGAAATAGATCCCGGTTCCCCACTAAATGGTAGTAGTTTGCACTCTAGCGCAGAAGCGTCCCTCTGACTCCCTTGCTCCTTCTTAACCCCTCCTAGATTTTTTTCCAGTTCTGCATTAGCCTGCCTCAGCCGTATATTGTCTGCATCTAAACTCTGCAGCCTCCGTTGAATCGAGCGCATAGTGCGCTCATCTAAAGCGAAGGCCTCGTCTGCCTCGTTTTGCATCTTGCCCTTTATACCGTTGCTGCCGCTAAACAGTAAAGTTATGAGGGGTATGCGCCCCTACACTATCAACCAAAAACTGGGTAATAGTGAAAACAGTTATCCAGCAAATTAATAATTCTAAGTCAATAGCGAGCAGCAACTGTGACCTTCAGGTCTTCAGCGTTGTCGAAAACCGACAATCACCAATCAATACTGAGAAAAAGTTAAACTAATAATCGAAAACCGACCATTAGTTTACCATAAGAGAGGCTTACCATTTCTGGATAGGCACTGGGCAGGTTAAATGAGAGCAGTTTGCACTGTTGTGACTTAGTTGTTGACCAACCAAGACACCAGACGATCTCGGTGGAACCTCCAGTGAAGATCCGAGTTGAGCAGAAAGAGCAGACACCGAGAACGCAGTGTACAAAAAATACAGGCCAGACAGACGACTAGACGTAGCAATGGTTTATTACACTCTGACCGATCGGCCAATCCAGACAGCAAAAAACACAGACTGACACATATGCAAATTATGTACGCTCAACACATATACGCACAGATACACGTAGCAATACACACACACAGCATATACGTACAACAATATACGCACGCATCACATAAATCGTCACAATTGAACCATCTGTTAAAAAAATACCGCTAACTTTGCCGAAAGCTGTAGAGGCTAAACAGACAATTTGACCACAGAATACTGAAAATTTAAAACAAACTGGAGTCTGGGACTCAAGGCTTTGTAGAGTTTTAAAAATTCTAGTTGTTTTACAGTTTGTTGATGTTAATCTGGGCCCGATTTATCGAAACAAAATGTTCGTCATCAAAAGTTCGTCATTGAAAATGTTGGTCATCGAAAATGTTCGTCATCAAAAATGTTCGTCATCGAAAAAACAAATGCTCGTCATCAAAAATGTTCGTCATCGAAAAACCAAATGTTCGTCATCGAAAATACATGTTCGTTATTGAACAGACAAATGTTCATCATCGAAAATGTTCGTCATCAAAAATTTTGGATTAATTGAAACATTTTCAATGATGAACATTTGTTTTTCAACAGTGATTTATCAAAAGACAAATGTTCGTCATCAAAAGTTCGTCATCGAAAATGTTCGTCATCGAGACTATTGGCACCGGACAGAACCACAAATTTCAATACCTTATTGTACCTTAATTTTAGTTGTATTCGGTAGTATTATGTAGTAGTAGTAGTATTGGTTGTAGTTAGTAGTAGTAGTTATTATTATTAGATAATTTTGACTTTAACGAAAATGTTCTAATTCAGAACGTTTAGACTTAGAGTTACTGATCTAATTTCGAACGCTGAAAATTTTCAATGATGAATATTTTCGATGACGAACATTTTCGATGACAAACATTTGCTTTTTCGATGACGAACATTTGATTTTTCGATGACGAACATTTGCTTTTTCGATGACAAACATTTTGATGATGAGCTTTTCGATGACAAACATTTTCGATGACGAACTCGCCATTGATAAAGCAAATATTCGTCATCGAAAAAGCAAATGTTCGTCATCGAAAATGTTTCTATCAATCCAACATTTTCGATGACGAACATTTTCAATGACGAACATTTGATTTTTCGATGACGAACATTTGCTTTTTCGATGACTAACATTTTGATGATGAGTTTTTTGATGACAAACATTTTTGATGACGAACATTTGCTTTTTCGATGACGAACTCGCCATTGATAAAGCAAATATTCGTCATCGAAAAAGCAAATGTTCGTCATCGAAAATGTTTTGATCAATCCAAAATTTTCGATACATTTCTGATGACGAACATTTTGCTTCCATAAATCGGGCCCTGGTCACAGTAATATACAAGAGCAGTGAAATTTATGAACTCAGAAGTGATTTTTTCGGTTGAGGTAGGTTACTGCCGTTAGTTTATACATCACGAGCAGGATTTTTTATATAGTACTGAAATTAATGGAAATGGTATCCTGGGTATCCTCCCTAACACAGTACAAAAAAGGGCTGTTTTGGTACTGGACGACCGACCCAAAGCATACCTAATAGAAAGAGTGTCACACCTGTCAAACTCTTTATATGCACGTTTTGTTTGCGATTAGATTTTAATGCGCATTCAAACATTCACTATTCCCACTTCCCACTCACTTGACTACTTTTGCAGAAAACTTTTACTTGTTCCTTCTAGAGGAGGAATAAAGCTTTGAAATGTAAAGAAAAGACGCAAAGAAATTGACTTAGCGTGTGAAATTGCCTTCATTGTAAAACACTAAATTTGAGCGTCAAATTTTCTAAAAATTACAAAGTTACCTTGTCATTGAATAGCAATATTATGTCAGGTTTTTAAACAGCATTATACGAATGAATGTTAAATAAGGTACAGAGACTGAAGGTATATACACATACACTTAATAAATAAATAAACAAACGAACAAAAAATAAATAAATAATTGATTAAATAAATAAATAATTAAATAAATAAAAAATAACAAGATACATACATAATTACATAAATACATAAATACATAAATTAGATAGAAAATTGCCATGCGGAGGAAAAATTTATAATAGGACAAATAAGTAGAAATTGATGGTAACTAAAGTGGACAGTAATTGTGTTTTTACATAACCTTATGTCGTCCCTGCAACAAAATCGTCACTGAAGCAGAAAATTGAGCTGCTAAAAATCTTGAAACTAGAATGTATTCGTATGCAAATAGGCCGCTTTGCTGCGCGCGATTATTGCGGGCACCACGGTTAATCGAACTGCTTTTTCTAAAGAAGAATTTGCCAATACCTACAAGCCTACCCATAAAAACTAAAGTTTGACCCAGAAATGTTGAGCACGGCAAAAACACTAGTGGAGAATGTTGGGACGAAATTTGTTCTTTTTGGCATGTCTTTTTTCATTTTACGCGCTAAAATATGGTGCCAGCGAGGCATGTACTATAAAAGCAAGTTCAGAAATACGTCACTTCGGTTACTACATAAAACAGGAGTGTGCCGTGTGGCGTGTACATTTTGTACTAGACTATACTTTCACACTTTGACAAATGTGTTGGTGTCCGTGTGTAGACAGTATCGGCATAGTGGCATACTGCTCCAGAGGGGATTCGAGCCACAATTATTCTGATGTGCAGAAGTGAAAATCAGCGCTCTAGCTCTACTGTAAGGCTTCACTTGGGAGACCCTCCTTTCCTCCTATATAACACTCCACTTACCTTTTATATTTTCAACTGAGTAAATTTATGCTTATCGTAATTCATTGCTATCTACGTACATTGCCCTTCGCTGTGTAATGCAAAAGTTGTCTGGCTTGGCCAACAATGATTCACGTGTTATATAGTCAATCGGTGCATTCGTTCTAGCTCTGCGAGGCGGTTTTTGCTCTTGTTGCTCTGTCTTAGTATTTTTACTATAGTGCCTACGCCTAAATGGCCTTTGTCCAACCTGTTGTGTTTTTATAATTAAATCGGCTAAATTTACTCGCTCGTTTGTGTGCTTTTTTGGGCAGTATCGGCCTAGGGGGCCCTGCCGTAGCTGCGTCCGTGTGTTTCGGTTTAGTTTTATTCCCTCGCCAGCAGCCATTTATACCCCGCGTATCGGGAGGCCACTTGCTGCTGTAATACCGCTTAATTCGTGTGCTTTTTGAGCCTACGCCTAGCCCCGTAGAGTAGGTAAGCCCCTTTCCCGTCGGTGTCCGGCAACCCCGGCCCGTAGGGAAGACTCCGCTCATTATACCTGGAAGCCCCGCCGGCGGTAGAGTTAGGCTAGAGGATACTGGGATGCCTCGCCCGATAGTCGATACTCTCCTTTCCCGCTTGGGCTATTAGTAGGAGCGGCATCGAGTCGCCTTACACTACCAACTTAACTATTGCGCTATTAATGCTTTAATCAATTGTGTTGCCAATAATGGCCAAAAAAAGGTCCCTAATGGGACTGTATTCAACCCAGTTTGTACTAGGATCAACATGGGCACGTATTTAAACGGACTTGTACCTAATTGGACCCTTTTTGAAAGCCATCAGCTGAGCAAAGTTGTAAAGCCTTTTAGCTCCACCCACAACGTAAGATTACCATAGCTTGCTTGTGGTCAGAGCCAAATCTGGTTGGCTGATGGCTTTATTAACCGGCCTTCTTTGGGTTTCAGTATCCGTTTGGGTAGGGTCTCATTTGGGACAGTTTTTGGCCGGTATTGTGCAACACGTCTACCGCTTTGACAAGCTGGCAAATGGGAAAAGTGTCATACTCGTTCCATTATGTATTCATGGTAGTAGGCAGTAACGCACACATGTAATAAGCATATGTACGTAGATCGTAGATAGATACTGTCATGCTTCACGACTACCTATAGCTCTTTCATTTTAACCGACGGTGCCCGCAATAATAGGGCGCAGCAAAGCGGCCTATTTGTCATACAAATACATTCTAGTTTCAAGACTTTTAGCAGCCCACTTTTCCGCTTCAGTGACGATTTTGTTGCAGGGACGACATAAGGTTATGTAACAACACAATTACTGTCCACTTTAGTTACCATCAATTTCTACTTATTTGTCCTGATATGAGTTTTTTTCTCCGCAGGGCATTTTTTTATCTAGTCTGTATTAATTTTCCGCTTCAGACTTTAATTGCAAAACTCCAACAAAATTAAAACGGCTGCATAGAATGGTCAAGCTGCAGGCTATAGGGCTCACCGAGATACGGCAAATAATACTCTACCTCAATATATCCAGACTTCGGCAAAGACAGTGCCTCTATTAGGCTAAAAAAGTATATTTACTTTACGGTTATATTACGTAACCGTAAAAACGTGCTGCATCAGAGTAGGTAACATGAAGCCTTACAAGACAACTACTCCTAGTCACACATTCATGCAGCCGTTTGCCCGTTTAGCAGAGTTAAAAAAGGCCTATTCACACGAGGGAGCCTGCGCGGGCGCACACGCACACTTATCTACTGCATTGGGTGAAATAATGCAGCAGTCAATACAAAAAAAAGCGCTATGCGCCCTCGCGTGAATAGGCCTTTTGCTGATTAAACCGATAGTAGAGTAGATAAGCGTGTGGTTGTTTGTTTCGTAGTATTTGCCATCTTGCCGAATAGTGTTGTTAGAATTAAATAAACCTCTTCGCGCACTAGCATCGTTACCAACTCAACGCTATGCACCTACAGACTACAGTAACCTGAATAAACTATTTGTTCTTGGGGCGCAGTTAAAGTACGTGACCACGGGTAATAGGATATCCAAGTAGAAAGAAAGTTTCAACCCGCACGTCAACAAAACCATCTTTTTGAGCCACGGGCGCCACGCCTGAACAGAGTATTTGAGATGAGGACGGATCAGAGCTTTGTAAAAGATGCAAGAAAGTGTCCTTTGTGAGATTTTTAAAGCAGCGTTGGATTAGCCCACAGGCACGATTAGCTTTAAGCACAGACGCCGAGCACTGACTGGCCACTTTGAGGTCTGACAAAAAAACTCCGAAATTGTTCACTGGGTCAGAAAGTTCCAAAATGTTCCCACCAATAGCATAGTTGCAGCAGAGATTTGATGAACCAAAATGGACGACACTGCATTTGTCTGGGTTGAATAAAATAGCTTCTTTTTCTGACCACGCTTGGACGGCTACTACATCCAGCTGCAGTGTATCAGCGTCTAGCATGGGCATCTGCTTGTGAAGACGGCGAAAGAACCTGGTGTCGTCGGCAAATTTCAAAGTCTACCTCTTGGTAGGCTTTTAAAGCGCTTTCACGCAAGTATGCAGGAGGTATTTTTGTCATCTTTTCCTCAGTCCAGGAACTCGCTTGAGCTAAAAGCTCAAACATTGTCAAAAATTCTGCAAAATCTTTCCTTAAACGACCGCAGAACGGTGACAGCACAATAGGCACAGACTTAGATGCTGATGTGTGACTCAAAGCCTCTAATTTTTTCTGCAGGGACTGAATAATGACCTGTTGTTGTTGTATCGGCTGTGCCAGTTGTTCAGTCATAATTCTGTGTTGACTCCTAGTGGTGAGGCCTTCTGTCATATACCGTACAGAGCAAAAAAGACGTAAATAGACTAGAACCTATTTAATTTAAATTTAGTATTACCTAAGAATTATTAAATGAATAAATGATGAGATTATCAATGACAAAAAGTATGATCAGAGATTATGGGATGAGGTGACACGTTCACAAGAAACCGGAAGGCACAAATGCCTAAATGTAATAAGCCGGAAGGCAGCAGTCAGGGGTTAACGTAACTTACACCAACACGAAACAGCAGCTAGACTGACTGTACTTAATAATGCAATCACGAACTCTACAGCCAGCTACAATCGATTTGAAAATCGTGTACTTGCCTAACCGCGCACAGCAGGTAGCACGCACTACCTCAATGCTTAGGCGACACTGCGAAGCCTACCGCAACGTTAGCGATGCTTGCTGGGTCGGTCTAGTCTCCGTAATACACACTAAGGTGTAATACATGTAGGCCCGCACTGCATAATCGCAGCACCAAATGTAATAAGCTGCCTAGACACAGACAGCCGCTTGAAGACACCTTGAGGCCCATGCAGCAATACAGTTTAATAGCGCACACACATGTACACGCGTCAGCTCGTGCTGAGGCTTCCTAGACTGGACCCGCCAGGCGGACTGGCAGCCGCTTTTATACCCCGGCTGAGCTGTTCTTAAAATAGAATCAACTCATGGTGGAACGTGGACCTTTAGTCACGCCACATTTCAAACTCGTCGGGCAGGCCAGGAATTTGAGGATCTGGCTTTGAGCCAGCAGCTAGGCTGCCGGATTAAGCTAGGGCTGGCTTTAAGCTAGTGACTTATAAGGGTGATAGCTACGTTAGCTAACTGGAACAGTTAGTTAAGTTAGCTAATAGAGCTTAGCGCAATAGACAATTACATACAATTAAGTACGATTAAAGTAGCTACGTATCTACGTATGTACCGTTGGAATGGGTTACTTTCTATATATATATATATATATATATATATATATATATATATATATATATATATATATAGTTCGAACTTGGGTTCTGTAACGGTGCGATGAGCTCAAAAATAGATTTCGCTGATGTTCACATATTTTGTAGGTACTAACCAATGTATAATTGTCCTGAAATAGTTTTGGCCAAAAATGATCCTAGGCTGTGATATGGCTTCTCAAAGTGTCAGCCAGAGGACGATTTTTTGCTATTTTTTCATTTTTTGGTTTTTGTGCAGCTATTTTGGCAATAATAACCATAAGAAGATATTACTTGGCTACAACAATCTTCTATGTGTGTGCTTGCATACATCAAGCCAGTTTTTGATTGTGTTGAAGAATTTGGTGATTACAGCGTTGCGCATATAAGCAACTCAAGCCTCCAGAGACCCCACTGCTGACTGTTTGCGTCTATATACATCCACATGGCTTTGAGCCTCACGCAGTTTTATATTTTATTGAAGGAAACAAGTTAGGGCTTTAAATTAATGCAAAATTTGTGAACTTTCAGGGGGACCCACGGTTGTCAGAAGCCAAAAACTGCATGTTTGTACACAAAAATGACCTATTACGTGTCTTTTGCCTTTATTTTCAGCCACATACCTTAAAACCTCTCACACTTTTATGTTATGTGCAACGACAAACAGTATGTGGTTGCATTGATACAAAAACAATAAAGTTTCAGGGGGACCCACGGCTGTCAGATGCCAAAAACTGTATGAAAGACCAAAAAATCACCTCAGATCAGGTTTTTGGCTCTTTTTTCCACCACATGCTCTTCAGCCATACACATTTTTTTGTTTTATGCAACAGCAGGTATTAGGGTGTTGCACTGGTATCACTACAATAAAGTTTTAGGGGGATCCACGGTTGTCAGAAACCTAAAATTGTACGATAAGACCAAAAAATCACCTCAGATCTGATTTTTGGCTCCTTTTCCATCCACATGCTCTTCGGCCATACACAATTTTTTGTTTTATGCAACAGCAGGTATTAGAGTGTTGCAGTGGTATCACTACAATAAAGTTTTATGGGGACCCACGGTTGTCAGAAGCCAAAAACTGTACGATAAGACCGAAAAATCAAAGCAAGAAATGCCTGTTTAGGTTTTTGTTGAAACTTTTTACCATACATGAACAAGAACAAGAACAAGAAATTTTACTTCACATGTTAACGCGGATATATTACCATGACAATTTCATAAGAACTTATTTACTTTCAAAAATTGTAACAGCAAATGTGCATTTTCATTCAATCCCTTCTTAAATCTGCTAACATTCGATGAGCTCACTACACTGTCAGATAAAACATTCCACGGGGAGACTACTCTTGAAAAGAAACTATATTTAGCACAGTTTATCCTACATTTTGGCATTTTCAACTTAAAGCTATGTCCTCTGGTTCGGCTATAATCATGAAAAGTGAAAAACTTAAATGGATTGATAACAGTATAACCATGAATAATTTTATAGGTGAGAATAAGATCCTTATACAGTCTTCTGAATTCTAATGATCTCAAAAACAGAGCATTACACCTATCAGCATAATCCAACGTTCGAAGATCAAAAAAATGTCGTGTAAATTTTCCTTTTCCAGATTTTCAATGTCCCCAATTAGGTGTGGATTCCATACCTCAGAAGCATATTCCAAAGCAGGTCTCACATATGACTTATACAACATAACCATAACATCAATATCATTAGTCACACAGCTATTTGTAACTAGATATAGAACTCTAAAAGCTTTTTTTTACAATTTTTTAAATATGTTCAGAAAATTTCAAGTTATTACTAATTAGAATACCCAAATCTGAACAGGAAATAACATTATTTAAGGGAACATCATTGATAAAATATAATAATTTATCATTTTGGTGACCTAGGTGCAGTACAAACGATTTATCTATAGATATAGACATCTGCCACTTTTTTGCCCAGGACAAAAACTCGTGTAAGGCAGTCTGTAATTCTGCCTTAGTACACCATGAAAAAATAATTTTGAGTCGTCTGCAAACCATAGAGTGTTGTTACCGAAAAGGTTAACGCCTAACGGCATCGTTTACGTAAAACAGAAATAAAGTTGGACCACATACCGACCCTTGAGGTACCCCACTAGAGATTTGACTCCACGATGAAATTGATTCCCCAATTTTTACTCTCTGGCGGCGATCAGTCAAAAACGCTTCTAACATTTTTAATAGAAGACCACTAAACCCAGCATAAGAAAGCTTCTGGAGAAGCTTTCTGTGACAAACACTATTGAAAGCCTTCTTAAAGTCAATATAAGCTACATCAACACAGTTTCTATCCTGAATAGCTTTTGTCCAATAATCAACAGTTAGTAAGAGATTGGTGACCGTAGACCTACCAGGAAAAAAACCATGTTGATTCAATGAAAAATAGTCATGATTTATAAGAAAATCACGCATTCGAGTGTTTAAAAGTCTATCTAAAGGTCGGGATGCTCCACATGTGAGAGATACATCCCTATAATTATCAGTATTAGACAGAGATCCCTTATTTTTATAAATAGCAACAATATTAGCATCTCTCCAATCCCTGGGAACATAGGAAAATCTGTAAGCAAAATCCATAATAAGGAATAAAGGGAAAGCTAATTCTGCAGCAAAATTTCTGTAGAACATATAGGGAATATCATCAGGGCCTGTCACCAAACTATTATTCAGAGACCTCAAATTCTGAAATACATCTAAGACATCAAACTTCAAAGAGTTAATACAATCAAAAACAGGCAATCCATCAAAATCTATTTGTTCTAAGTTGATATATACATATTTACCTACAGTAGTCATCATTATCATAGTCTAACATATGTATATATATAATTGACTGGACATGAAGGCATTGCAATTTTGCACTCAAAGTTTATATGATTAATGCTTTAATGCACACGAAGTTCATCATGTATGAATTTTCTCCTATCTTCTTGCTTTGTAGATTGTGTCTTTCGCTCGCTTCTTGGTCGGCTGTTGTACTTGAGAAGTAGTACTAGCGTGTCTTTTGCTTCTTGGTCGGTTGCTGTACTTGAGAAGTAGTGCTTGTGTTCTCAGTACTGGTGTCGACAACAGTTGGAAATAGAGCCAAAAAAGATCTGAGGTGAATTTTTGGGTCTTTTATACAGTTTTTGGTTTCTGACAGCCGTGGGTCCCCTTAAAACTTTATTGTAGTGATACCAATGCAACACCCTAATACCTGCGGTTGCATAAAACAAAAAACTGGTTTGGCTGAAGAGCATGTGGTTGGAAATAGAGCTAAAAATCAAGTCTGAGGTGATTTTTTGGTCTTATCGTCCAGTTTTTGGCTTCTGACAACCGTGGGTTCCCCTAAAACTTTAATGCAGTGATACCAGTGCAACACCCTAATACCTGCTGTTGCATAAAATAACAAATTGTCTATGGCTGAAGAGTACATATGTGGTTCGAAAAAGAGCCAAAAACCAGATCTGAGTTGATTTTTATGTCTTTCATACAGTTTTTGGCTTCTGACAGCCGTGGGTCTTCCTGAAACTTTATTGTTTTGGTATCAATGCAATGACACACTATTTTTCGTTGCACATAACATAAAAGTGTGAGCGGGTTAAAGGTATGTGGCTGAAAATAAAGGCAAAAAGACACGTAATAGGTCATTTTTGTGTACTAACATGCAGTTTTTGGCTTCTGACAACCGTAGGTCCCCCTGAAAGTTCACAAATTTTGCATTAATTTAAAGCCCTAACATAGTTCCTTTAATAAAATAAAAAACTGCGTAAGGCTCAAAGCCATGTGGATGTATATAGACGCAAAAAGTCAGCAGTGGGGTCTCTGGAGGCTTGAGTTGCTTCTATGCGCAACGCTGTAATCACCAAATTTTTCAACACAATCACAAACTGTCTTGGTATATGCAAGCACACACATATTAAATTGTTGTAGCCAAGTAAGATCATCTTATGGTTATTATTGACAAAATAGCTACACAAAAACCAAAAAATAAAAAAATCGCAAAAAATCGCCCTTTGGCTGACACTTTGAGTGGCCATATCACAACGTAGGATGATTTTTGGCCAAAACTATTTCAGGACGACTATACACTGGTTAGTACCTACAAAATATGTGAATATCAGCGAAATCTATTTTTGAGCTCATCGCACCATAGTTCGACCCTACCAAAAATTCACTGATATATATATATATATAAATGTAAGGTGACTCGTTGCCGCACCTACGAATGGCCCAAGCAGGACGGAGGGCACCGGCTACCTAGGGGAGGGTCATCCCTCGCCCGTAGCCTCGACCGCTCCGCCGGCGGGGCTTCCAGGTATGGTGAGCGGGGTCTTCCGTGCAGGCCGGGGTTGCCAGACACCGACGGGAAAGGGGGCTTACCTACTCTACGGGGCGAGGCGCAGTAGGCGCAGATCACAGAATGGACGCGGCCCGCTAAGCCTGAATGGGCTTGTTGGAGCGGAGCAGCGAGCAGCAGTGAGGGGGTTGATCATGGCGCATACGGACGCAGGGGTGGCAGGGCCTGACTAGGTCGATACTGCCCAAGGACTAATAGAAACGGATTATTTAATATAAACACCAACTGGCCGTTTTGGCTGAAATGCCGGTTAGAATAATACAAAGACCAATAGATTACGCGGACCGCCGCACAGACCAATAATTACACCGAACTGAACATAATACCGCAGTCTAATTTTTATATTACAGTAAAACCAGGCGTAGCAAATGACATGTACGTATATAACGTTAAATTATATTGAGCGTTAATTCACAAATGTGTTTTATGAAAAGGTAAGTGTAGTGTGAATAAAGGAGTAAGGGAGGGTCTCCCAAGTGAAGCCTTACAGATCTTCCCCTCCTCACTTGATTGTGCTCCTGCACAGCTAGGCAAGAAGCGAGGAAACCGTAAGCCGACACAGGTGGGGTGTTGGGAGTAGGAGTAGGGTGAATTTTGAGGAGATTTTTAGAATTTTTACCCCGGAAGGGCTCTTCCCCTCCTCACTTATGAATTTGCCCGCACAATTTATACCCAAATATAATACCACTACATAATATACTACGACGTACAAAATACACACACAGAAAATCACTAAACAAATCACTGATGAGTTCTCGCTGAGGTGGGTTAGTTGATTCCTGATAAGTGAGGTAAGTTGGACTAATTTGGCGAATGTACAAGGCACTGATTAGTGTACACGAGTTACAAGTAGTATCACAAAAGTTCGAATAGCAATAGGGCAAAATAAGGCTCTGTTAGTTGGCACGAAATACAGTTCAAGTACAGTCTGTACACAATTCACAGTCCATACAGTCCATACATTTCGTAATCCTCAGCGAGGTGCGTAGGGGGATGGGGGTGTCGCCATAAGCGTCGCAACGAATGGCAGGGGGGGTCCTCTGACGGTTTAGTGTCCTGTCCCGCTGGACGTCGGTCGCCTTGCGTGTCAGTGGGCTCCCGTGGCGTCGCGTCCCGAATGGGCTTCGTCGACGGCTCCCTCGTTCGACACTATGGTATTCACGCCGGTCACGTTCCGGTGGAGGCGTACGTCACGAGCGTCCGCGTCCCCTGGACTTATCGCTCCGAGCTCGGGGTGGCTCATGCTCTCGCCTGGTTCGGTGCTCATAGGACCCATGAGGAGTCGGGCTGACTCATCGGTGGTGTTGTTCCTGCGGTTCTCGGTATTCCCGCTCAGATTCCCGTCTCAATTCCACTTCCCCAGATTTAGACACTCGAGGTAGGGAATTGGCGTAGTACCGTTCGTAGAATTGGCTAGTCGAAGTAGGTTCTTGAGGTCCACGGAAGAATACTACCCGTTCTTTCTCTCGGGTTTGCCGTTCCTTGTCTTCCTCCTCTTGCATTCGGCGTCTCTTGTCCTCTTCTTCCCTTCGTCGTCGTCGCTCTCGAGAGTCGTCACGTTCCCGGCGTTGATGAGCGTCCGGTCGTCTTTGAGGACCTCCATCGTAGCATCTTAGGCCACGGTCCGGTCACTCAGTCGACGCCTTCCGCTTTTTGTTACCCTCGTCGTGTTTGCGGTAGGAGTATTCGTCCTCCCGAAGAGCTTCGTACGGTCGCGGGTGCGGTTCGTGATGTCCGCTGTAGTGACTGCTTTCACGCTCTGAGTGGTGGGAGTGATATCCCGTGCTTCGTTCTCTCCCTCGGTCAGGGTCTCGCCGAGGTGGCAGTCTGGACCTGAAGTCTTCCTTTCCTCGTCTGGGTGGGATCAATTCCCTCAGATCTGGGCGAGGTCTGCTGGTCGACGGTCTGTCACGATTGTCCCTGTCTCGAGGACGATATCCGGAGGGTCTGTAATCCTCACGGCGTGTTCGGTCTTCCTTTCTGGGTGGTGGCTCTGTATGACGGCGTTTGGGTGGAGGAGGAGATATATGGGGGACCTCCACAGATTGAGGCAGTTCACCCTCTTCCGTTCCTTCTTCTGCAATTGTCACCACCAAATTTTCCACATAGGATTTGGGTCGGTCAGTTTCTTGCGGTACCTGTTGCTTCTTCTTCTTCAGCCGCTTCTTGGTAGAGCGCGGTACTACAAGGACTTTAGACGAGTCATCCCGTTTAGTTTCGTCCTGTGTACCCTCTCTATCCAAAGTGACTGGTCGGGGCACCATTGTATAGTGCGAGGATAGATTTTTCAGCACCTTTGGTCCACAGAATGGCATCAGGTTGTCTGGGGCCAGAGTTGCGTGAGTGATCTGGTTCCACCGCATCATTGCGTTTGAGCCATTGCTGTTTTTGCTTGGCCGCTCTTCTTCGAGCAGACCCTCTGTCCGACTCCCGCTTGTAGAATAGTCCAGCGGCTGGGTAATACCAAGCCGAAAGGTCGGCAGCTAGGGTTCCGGCGGGCACAATGTTGTCAGTCAGGGCTGGGCTTGGGTTCGCGCTCTTCACCTGAAAGACATGGTAGGGCCAAGAGCGTTCACCTCCTGTGGGCTGGTTGTTGTTGTAGTTCCACATGGCTAGTACTATGCGTCGGTTGACGACATCCATGCGGTGCTGACGCTGACCCGTCGGGTCTGGAGTATGCATTAGTAGGATCTGCCCGTTGACTTCAAAGTCCTCCGGTCCTTTTTCATGGAACCACAGGCAGATCTCGGTATTTGCCAGACCGAGGTAGTTTTCACCCGTCGCAGCGATTGGATTGTGGGTGTACCCCACGACTTGCATTCCTCCGGCCCCCATCAGAGGATCAAAGACCGAGAGGTAGCTGAACAGCTTGGGCATGTTCTCCTTGAGAACCTTCTTGGTCTCTTCATACTGGTAGAATTGTTCCCAAGCCAGCAGTCGCACAAACGGGAGACTGATTTCCCGCCAGAACTCTTCCTGTTCCGGGGTGTAGGAGTTTCTGAGGGTGTTTCTCAGAGCCACGGCCCACATGGCTGCTCCGTTTTGAAGGACAAACGCCTTCTTGTTTAGGGCGTTCAGCTTGTCTGCCTTGATATACTCAAGGGCATGGTTGGCCGTTGGGAATTGAATGTCCCTGCCGTACAGGTGGAATTGTTGCGGCAGAATGAAATCCAGGGACAGTGGATAGGATGGTAAGTCCCGGTTGTCCACAATGTTGTAGCCGTACTTCGGCGTCAATTGTCGGTTGAATGTTATCGTGGGTCCCGATAGTACAGCAGGGCGTAGACGTCCCGAATGGCTCGGTACCCAGTTGTCTGACCCACAATCAGGTTGAACAGGTTCACGAAGTACGTTCTCGCTCCGTGCGGTTTCGGCAGGAGGTTCGGGTACAGGTTGGTCTCCGGGAACACCTTAAAGACAAAGTCGTCAAGTCGTAGCCCTCGCCCGTAGCCTCGACCGCTCCGCCGGCGGGGCTTCCAGGTATGGTGAGCGGGGTCTTCCGTGCGGGCCGGGGTTGCCGGACACCGACGGGAAAGGGGGCTTACCTACTCTACGGGGCAAGGCGCAGTAGGCGCAGATCACAGAATGGACGCGGCCCGCTAAGCCTGAATGGGCTTGTCGGAGCGGAGCAGCGAGCAGCAGTGAGGGGGCTGATCACGGCGCATACGGACGCAGGGGTGGAAGGGCCTCACTAGGCCGTTACTGCCCGGGGACTATAGATAACTAGCGGAACGGCAGGGCTGCTAAGCCTGAACTGCCCATGAAGAACGCGAACGAGACGAATAGAAACGGATTATTTAATATAAACACCAACTGGCCGTTTTGGCTGAAATGCCGGTTAAAATAATACAAAGACCAATAGATTACGCGGACCGCCGCACAGACCAATAATTACACCGAACTGAACATAATACCGCAGGCTAATTTTTGTATTACAGTAAAACCAGGCGTAGCTACACGAGAGAAATGACATGTACGTATATAACGTTAAATTATATTGAGCGTTAATTCACAAATATGTAATATGAAAAGGTAAGTGTAGTGTGAATATAGGAGTAAGGGAGGGTTGAGTCAGTTTCTGAGAAAATCGAACCGGCACTGCTGGAAGCCGCGATGGGTCAAAACATAAAACTCGCTGAAACTTTGTCCATTTGTTAATATTGGTAAGCTTACGTACGTGCCAAAATATTATGAAATTTGGGCCATTAAAGTTTTAGTTATGGCGTTTCAAAGTTTTTAGCAGTTCAATATTTTCGGCTTCTTTGAGACGAAACTATATTTTTTCTTTTAACTGCTCGGTAGATGTCGCGTGTAAGCGTCCCTCCCCCCCCCCCCCCCCCCCCCCGCCCCCCCCCCCCCCCCCCCCCCCCAAACCCCAACCCACCACCAAACACCCCCACCCCCCCCAACACCCACCAAAAAACCCCCACCCACCCAGAGAGCCAGACAAACAAGAACAACCCCCCCGAGCCAAGAAGAAAACAACACCGCAAGAAACACACCCAAACAAAAACAATCAGAAGAAGAACGGAAGAGGGAACTCCTCAATTGGAGGTCCCCCAATCTCCTCCTCCACCCAAACGCCTCATACAGAGCCACCACCCAGAAAGGAAGACCAACACGCCGGGGGTCCCCGATTGCCCGAATCTCCTCGAGACAGGGACAATCGACAACCTCACCAGCAGACCTCGCCCAAGAGGGAAATCCCACCCAGACGAGGAAAGAAACTCACCAGACTCCACCCGGCGAGACCCACCGAGGGGAGAGAACAAGCACGGAACTCCCACCACCAGAGCGGAAAGCACACTACAGCGACACACGAACCGCACCCGCGACCACGAACTTCGGGAGGACAAATCCCACCGCAAACACGACGAGAACAAAAAGCGGAAGGCAGCAACGCGGACCGGCCAATCTACATGGAAGCACCGGAGGACGACGACGCAGTCAACGCCGGGAACGACGACTTCGAGAGCGACGACGACGAAGGGAAGAAGAGGACAAGAGACGCCAAATGCAAGAGGAGGAAGACAAGGAACGGCAAACCCGAGAGAAGAACGGGAGATTCTTCCGTGGACCTCAAGAACCTACTTCGACTAGCCAATTCTACGAACGTACTACGCCAATTCCCTACCTCGAGTAGAATCTTGGGGAAGTGGAATTAGACAGTACGGGAATCCCGAGAACCGCAGGAACAACACCACCGAGATCAGCCCACTCCTCATGGTCCTTGAGCACCGAACCAGGCGAGAGCATGAGCCACCGAGCTCGGAGCGATAATCCAGGGGACGCGGACGCTCGACGTACACCTCCACCGGAAGATCGACCAGCATGAAACCAAGTCAACGAGGGAGCCTCGACGAAGCCCATTCGGGACGCGACGCCACGGGAGCCCACTACACGCAAGGCGACCGACGTCCAGCGGGACAGGACACTAAACCGTCAAGGACCCCCCCTGCCATCGTCGACGCTTATGGCGACACCCCATCCCCCTACGCACCTCGCTGAGATTACGAAATGTGGACTGTTGGACTTAATTTGTACAGACTGTACTTAACTTATTACGAGTGCCAACTAACAGAGCCTTATTTTGCCCTATGCTATTCGAACTTTTATACTACTTGTAACTCGTGTACACTAATCAGTGCCTTTACATTCGCCAAATTAGTCCAACTTACCTCACTTATCAGAATCAACTAACCCACTTCAGCGAGAACTCATCAGTATTTTAGATTTTCTATTTTTACTAGTAGTATATTATATAGTGTATATATTTGTATAAATTGTGCGGCAAATTCATCATCAAGGGGAAGAGCATCTCCGGTTAGAATCTAAAAATCTCCTCAAAATTCACCCACTCCTACTCCCAACACCCCACCTCGGCTTACGTTTCCTCGCTTCTTCCTAGCTTGCAGAGCACATCAAGTGAGGAGGGGAAATTGTAAGCTTCAGCTTGGGAGAGACCCTCCCTTACTCCTTTATTCACACTACACTTACCTTTTCATAAAACACATTTGTGAATTAACGCTCAATATAATTTAACGTTATATACGTACATTCATTTGCTACGCCTGTTTTACTTTAAGTACTACGACGTACAAAAATACACACACAGAAAATCACTAAACAAATCACTATGAGGCTGAGATGAGGTCATCAACTCCTGATAAGTGAGGTAAGTTGGACTAATTTGCCAATGTACAAGGCACTATTAGTGTACACGAGTTACAAGTCATATCACGAAGTTCGAATAGCAATAGGGCAAAATAAGCTCTTTCGTTCGCGAAATACAGTAAAGTACCGTACAGATTCGGCCATCCATACATCCATACATTTCAATCCTCCGAGCAAGCGTAGGGGGATGGGGTCACCAATAGCGACCGCAAGCGATGGCGGGGGTCCTCTACTTAGTCCTTCCCCTGACCGCGCCTCGTTCATGGCTCCCTGCCGCTCAATGCTCTCACGCTCCCTCTCACACATCTTCGCGCCACTCCTGGAGCACTCACGAGCGTCCGCGTCCCCGACTATCGCTCCGAGCTCGGGGTGGCCATCTCTCGCCTTCGTGCTCATCGTAGACCCATAGGAGTCGGCTACTCATCGGGTTTCCTGCGTTCTCATTCCCGCTCAGATTCCCGTCTCAATTCCGCTTCCCAGATTTGACGCTCGAGGTAGGGAATTGCGTAGTACCGTTCGTCAACTCGCTAAGTAGAAGAGTATTCCGTTCCACGGAAAAACACCCGTTCTTTCTCTCGCTTCACCCTTTCTTCCTCCTCTTGCATTCGGCTCTCTTTCCTTCTTCTTCCCTTCTCCTCGCTCTCGAACCACGTCCCGGCGTATAGCGTCCGTCGTCTTTAGACCTCCATCGAGCATCTTAGGCCACCGTCCGTCACTCATCGACGCCTCCGCTTTTTACCCTCTCGTTCGTAGGAAGGTCCTCCCGAAGAGCTCGTACGGTCGCGGGCGTAGATTCCGCTTCGACGCTTTCACGCTCAGTGGTGGGAGATCCCGCCGTCTCTCCCTCGGTCAGGGTCTCGCCGAGGGCATCTGGACCAAGCTCCTTCCTCGTCGGGTGGATCAACCCCAACGGGCGAGGTCCGTCGACGGTCTCACATCCCTCTCGAGGACAACCGGAGGGTCAATCCCACGGCGTCGCTCCTTCGGGTGGCTCATACGGCTGGGTGGAGGAGGAAAAGGGGGACCCCACAAAGGCGTCGCCTTTTCCTCTTCTGCAATTGTCACCACCAAATTTTCCACATCAGATTTGGGGTGGCAGTTTCGAGCTGTACAGTATGCATAGCGCAAATAGCGCAAATAGCGGGGGGGGGGGGGGGTGGGGGGGCGTTTTAGGGCGGTAAAGTATGATAGCGCAAATAGCGCACATAGCGCCAAGGGGGGGGGGGTGTAAAATCCGGTGCAGGTGCACGCTTACACGCGACATCTACCGAGCAGTTAAAAGAAAAAATATAGTTTCGTCTCAAGAAGCCGAAAATATTGAACTGCTAAAAACTTTGAAACGCCATAACTAAAACTTTAATGGCCCAAATTTTCATAATATTTTGGCACGTACGTAAGCTTACCAATATTAACAAATGAACAAAGTTTCAGCGAGTTTTATGTTTTGACCCATCGCGGCTTCCAGCAGTGCCGGTTCGATTTTCTCAGAAACTGACTCAACCCTCCCTTACTCCTATATTCACACTACACTTACCTTTTCATATTACATATTTGTGAATTAACGCTCAATATAATTTAACGTTATATACGTACATGTCATTTCTCTCGTGTAGCTACGCCTGGTTTTACTGTAATACAAAAATTAGCCTGCGGTATTATGTTCAGTTCGGTGTAATTATTGGTCTGTGCGGCGGTCCGCGTAATCTATTGGTCTTTGTATTACTTTAACCGGCATTTCAGCCAAAACGGCCAGTTGGTGTTTATATTAAATAATCCGTTTCTATTCGTCTCGTTCGCGTTCTTCATGGGCAGTTCAGGCTTAGCAGCCTTGCCGTTCCGCTAGTTATCTATAGTCCCCGGGCAGTAACGGCCTAGTAGGCCCTTCCACCCCTGCGTCCGTATGCGCCGTGATCAGCCCCTACACTCCTTTCTCCTGCTCCGCTCCGACAACCCATTCGGGCTTAGCGGGCCGCGTCCATTCTGTGATCTGCGCCTACTGCGCCTTGCCCCGTAGAGTAGGTACGCCCCCTTTCCCGGTCGGTGTCCGGCAACCCCGGCCCCCACGGGCAACCCCGCTCACCATACCTGGAAGCCCCGCCGGCGGAGCGGTCGAGGCTACGGGCGAGGGCTACGACTAGACGACTTTGTCTTTAAGGTGTTCCCGGAGACCAACCTGTACCCACCTCCTGCCGAAACCGCAGCGAGACGTACTTCGTGAACCTGTTCAACCTGATTGTGGGTCAGACAACTGGGTACCGAGCCATTCGGGACGTCTACGCCCTGCTGTACTATCGGGACCCACGATAACATTCAACCGACAATTGACGCCGAAGTACGGCTACAACATTGTGGACAACCGGGACTTACCATCCTATCCACTGTCCCTGGATTTCATTCTGCCGCAACAATTCCACCTGTACGGCAGGGACATTCAATTCCCAACGGCCAACCATGCCCTTGAGTATATCAAGGCAGACAAGCTGAACGCCCTAAACAAGAAGGCGTTTGTCCTTCGAAACGGAGCAGCCATGTCGGCACTTGGCTCTCAAAACACCCTAGAAAAACTCCCACACCCGGAAACAGGAAATATTCTGGCGGTACCAGTCTCCCGTTTGTGCGACTGCTGGCTTGGGAGCAATTTTACCAGTACGAAAGACCGAGGAGGTTCTCAAAGAGAACATGCCCACTGTTCACTACCTCTCGGTCTTTGATCCTCTGATGGGGGCCGGAGGACTCAAGTCGTGGGGTACACCCACAATCCAATCGCTGCGACGGGTGAAAACTACCTCGGTCTGGCAAATACCGAGATCTGCCTGTGGTTCCATGAAAAAGGACCGGAGGACTTTGAAGCCAACGGGCAGATCCTACTAATGCATATCCCAGACCCGACGGGTCAGCGTCAGCACCGCATGGATGTCGTCAACCGACGCATAGTACTAGCCATGTGGAACTACAACAACAACCAGCCCACAGGAGGTGAACGCTCTTGGCCCTTCCATGTCTTTCAGGTGAAGAGCGCGAACCCAAGCCCAGCCCTGACTGACAACATTGTGCCCGCCGAACCCTAGCTGCCGACCTTTCGGCTTGGTCTTCCCCAGCCGCTGGACTATTCTACAAGCGGGAGTCGGACAGAGGGTCTGCTCGAAGAAGAGCGGCCAAGCAAAAACAGCAATGGCTCAAACGCAATGATGCGGTGGAACCAGATCACTCACGCAACTCTGGCCCCAGACAACCTGATGCCATTCTGTGGACCAAAGGTGCTGAAAAATCTATCCTCGCACTATACAATGGTGCCCCGACCAGTCACTTTGGATAGAGAGGGTACACAGGACGAAACTAAACGGGATGACTCGTCTAAAGTCCTTGTAGTACCGCGCTCTACCAAGAAGTGGCTGAAGAAGAAGAAGCAACAGGTACCGCAAGAAACTGACCGACCCAAATCGATGGAAAATTTGGTGGTGACAATTGCAGAAGAAGGAACGGAAGAGGGTGAACTGCCTCAATCTGTGGAGGTCCCCCATATACTCCTCCTCCACCCAAACGCCGTCATACAGAGCCACCACCCAGAAAGGAAGACCGAACACGCCGTGAGGATTACAAGACCCTCCGGATATCGTCCTCGAGACAGGGACAATCGTGACAGACCGTCGACCAGCAGACCTCGCCCAGATCCTCAGGGAATTGATCCCACCCAGACGAGGAAAAGGAAAACTTCAGGTCCAGACTGCCACCTCGGCGGAGACCCTGACCGAGGGAGAGGAACTAAGCACGGGATATCACTCCCACCACTCAGAGCGTGAAAGCAGTCACTACAGCGGACGTCACGAACCGCACCCGCGACCGTACGAAGCTCTTCGGGAGGACGAATATCTCCTACCGCAAACACGACGAGGGTAACAAAAAGCGGAAGGCAGTCCGACTGAGTGACCGAGACCCCGTGGCCTAAAAGGATGCTACGATGAAGGTCCCTCAACGCGACCGGACGCCTCATCAACGCCGGGAACGATGACGACTCTCGAGAGGGGCGACGACGACGAAGGGAAGAAAGAGGACAAGAGACGCCGAATGACAAAGAGGAGGAAGACAAAGGAACAGGCAAACCCGAGCGAGAAGAACGGGTAGTCCCCCTTCCGCGTGACCTCACAAGAACCCACCTCCGACTGTAGCCAATTCTCACAGCAACGGGTACTACGCCAATTCACCTACCTCGGAGTGCCTAAACCTGGGGAAGCGGAATTGAGACGGGGCACAGCGAGAATACCGCAGGACCGCAGGGACAACACCGCCCGATGCAGCTCAGCCGCGACTCCTCACGGGTCCTATGAGCACCGAGCCAGGGCGAGACGCATGAGCGACCCCGAGCTCGGAGCCGATAAGTCCAGGGGACGCGTGACGCTCGTGCCGTACGCGGTCCACCGGAGGGCGTGACCGGCGCGAGTGCCATAGCGCCGAACCGAGGGAGCCGGCGACGCGAGCGCATTCGGGACGCGACGCCACGAGCCCGCTGACACGGGAGGGCGACCCGGGACGTCCAGCGGGACGGACATGAAACCGCGCTCAGGACCCCGCCCTGCCGCTCGGCGGCGACGCCTCACGGCGACACCCCCATCCCCCACGCACCTCGCTGAGGATTACGAAATGTATGGACTGTACTGAGACTGTTAACTGTGTACAGGCTGTACTTGAACTGTGATTTCGTGCCAACTAACAGAGCCTTATTTTCGCCCTATTGCTATTCGAACTTTTGTGATACTACTTGTAACTCGTGTACACTAATCAGTGCCTTGTACATTCGCCAAATTAGTCCAACTTACCTCACTTATCAGGAATCACTAACCACCGTAAGCGACTCATCAGTGAGTCGTATAGTGATTTTCTGTGTGTGTATTTTGTAGCGTCGTAGTATATTATGTAGCTGGTATTATATTTTGGGTATAGAATCTGCGGGCAAATTCATAAGTGAGGAGGGAAGAGCCTTCCGGGGTAAAAATTCTCCAAATCTCCTCAAAATTCACCCTACTCCTACTCCCAACACCCCACCTGTGTCGGCTTACGGTTTCCTCCTACTTGCCTAGCTGTGCAGGAGCACAATCAAGTGAGGAGGGGAAGAATCTGCAAGGCTTCACTTGGGAGACCCTCGCTTACTCCTTTATTCACACTACACTTACCTTTTCATAAATACCATTTGTGAATTAACGCTCAACATAATTTAACGTTATATACGTACATGCTCATTTGCTACGCCTGGTTTTACTGTAATATAAAAATTAGACTGCGGTATTATGTTCAGTTTCGGCTGTAATTATTGGTCTGTGCGGCGGTCCGCGTAATCTATTTGGTCTTTGTATTATTGCTAACCGCACTTTCAGCCAAAACGGCCAGTTCGCAGTCTATGATTAAATAATCCGTTTCTATTAGTCCCTTGGGCAGTATCGGCCTAGCCAGGCCCTGCCACCCCTGCGTCCGTACGCGCCATGTCAACCCCCTCACGACTGCTCGCTGCTCCGCTCCAACTAAGCCCATTCAGGTATATATTTATATATATCAGTGAATTTTTGGTAGGGTCGAACTATGGTGCGATGAGCTCAAAAATAAATTTAGCTTAGATTTAGATTAGGCTGTAATATGGCTTCTCAAAGTGTCAGTCAAAGGGCGAATTTTTGCGATTTTTTCATTTTCTGGATTTTGTGCAGCTTTTTTGTCAGTAATAACCATAAGATGATCTTACTTGGCTGCAACAATCTTTTATGTGTGTGCTTATATACCTGGCTTGCATATACCAAGACAGTTTGTGATTGTGTTGAAGAATTTGGTGATTACAGTGTTGCGCATATAAGCAACTCATGCCTCCAGAGACCCCACTGCTGACTGTTTGCGTCTATATCTATCCACATAGCTTTAAGCTTCACGCAGTTTTTTATTGTATTGAAAGAAAAATGTTAGGCCTATAAATTGATGCAAAATTTGTGAACTTTCAGGGGGACCCACGGTTGTCAGAAGCCAAAAACTGCATGTTAGTACACAAAAATGACCTATAACGTGTCCTTTGCCTTTATTTTCAGCCACATACCTTTAAGCCGCACACACTTTTATATTATGTGCATCGAAAAATAGTATGTGGTTGCACTGATACAAAAACAATAAAGTTTCAGGTTGACCCACGGCTGTCAGAAGCCAAAAACTGTATAAAAGAACCAAAAATCACCTCAGATCTGAATTATGGCTTTTTTCCATCCACATGGTCTTCAGCCATAGACAATTTTTTGTTTTATGAAACAGAAAGTATTAGGGTGTTGGACTGGTACCACTGCAATAAAGTTTTAGGGAGACCCACGGCTGTCAAAGTCCAAAAATTGTATAAAAGGACCCAAAATTCACCTCACATCTAGTTTTTGGCTGTTTTTCCATCCACATGGTCTTCAGCCATACACAATTTTTTGTTTTGTGCAACAGCAGGTATTAGGGTGTTGGACTGGTTCCACTGCAATAAAGTTTTAGGGGGACCCACGGCTGTCAGAAGCCAAAAACTGTATAAAAGACCCAAAAATCACTTCAGATCAGATTTTTGGCTCTTTTTCCATCCACATG
>JASANF010017924.1:0-74870 GCA_030248245.1 Trissonchulus sp. WLG1_4
CGCCCACAAATTATCTTCAAATTTTTTTGAAAATTTAGCCATTGTATTGAATCTAGCCGAAATCGACAGATGCTACAACCTTGTAAATTTGGATTATACACAAAAACATTGAAGTGAGCTCAGGGATAAAGTCATTTGCTCAACTGTGGTCCTCAATTTGGTAAAACATGAGGCAGCTTTAGCCACTTGGGATTTATGTCCAAGTAGTCTCATCAAACATTGTGGAAAAACATTGGTTTAGCTCATTCCAGCAGCTAAAAATGTGCCCGCATGTTCCTATGTACTCATAGAGTGAAACATATTGAGTGTCTCATAGACATATGAGTGTCTCATAAACATGACTTTTGATTTGTAACAGAACACGCAAGCAGAAAACGTTTTTGGCTTCATTTTGCAAGTTATGATAAAAACAATTTCCGATTTTGTCTTAGTGCCGAACTGCCGATCCTGCAACTTAAGTACCTACTTATGCAAATGACTATTCTGTCTAACCGGCTAAAAGAATTCAACGCAATATCAAGTTTTTAGAATAATTTTTTATCAATAAACTTATACATCTAGAATATGCTTGAGCAGTTTACTGTTCTCAATTCGGGTTTAAAGTATGTGTCAAATACCTATTTGTTTAGTATTTACTACCAACTACGACTGTTTTGATACCGCAAAATATCTTCTAATATGATACTTGGAGTTTGAATAAAAAACTTTTCATATTTGATACTCGGGAAAATTTAAACATGATATAAATATGAAACCAGATAATTTAAGAGTGACACGTAATTTACCTGATATTTTTGAATTTTGATACTAATTTTACATAATATTGATACCACCGGTATCAAAAGTGTAAGTACCTAGATATCATTGTATCAAAAGTATCAAAATAGTGTCAAACAAAATTGCTTACTTATGTATCATATATATCGTTATTGTACATTAATTTATTGTATTTTTGTGTTTCTTCCTTTTTTTCTGCTGAGTTTAAATCTTGGTTTTTTTATATGTTCATTAAAAGCGGCAACAGTTATTTTGGGGGCTAGAGATCAGATCAAGGCCATGGGGTTTTTTACTTCTATTAAGATGAGGTAATGGGTACCATTTTACGGGTGAAAACATTTTTTACGGGATGAGTGTTTCAAAACGAACCTCCGAATCGTGCAAAAAAATATTTTCATGTTTTCAGGTCTTCGGCCGTGTTTACATTGCATGCGGCAGCTTTTTTTTGCCGTTTCCGGCTGAAAAAAAGCTCGAGCAGCTGAAAAAAAGCTAGAGCAGCTGAAAAAAAGCGGATAAGTAAGGCGGTCACTATACAGTACTGTGCAAAAAAAAGTTCCCTGTTCGTCGGCGTACGAGGAGCTTCGTCGTTTGCGAAAAGTGACGAACGGTGGCCGGAAAGCGACGAACGGTGGCCGGAAAGTGACGAACAAAAAAATTTTCCAAAAATGCTCCAAAACACATTTTCAGTGTAAAAAAGTGAAAATTAGAAAATTTTTTGTTCCTCACTTTCCGGCCACCGTTCGTCACTTTTCGCGAACGACGAAGCTCGTCGTACGCCGACGAACAGGGAACTTATTTTTGCACAGTACTGTAGGTGTATTCGCCAAAATAATATGCATACTGGGGCAAAAAGTTGAACCATTTTCATTAAAGTTGAAGTTAAAGTTGAAGCTAAACTAAAACCAATGTTTCAGTTTAATTTAAAAATACAGTTAAGGTAAAGGCTCCGGCGTTAATTTAAGTTAAAGTTGAAGTAAGTCCAAAATCAATGACTTTTTAAATAACTTTAATGTTCAAGTTAAAGTAAGGGTGTTTTAATTTAAGTAAAGTTACAGTTAAAGTAGACCTCTAGTTAAAGTTAAAGTTAAAGTTAAAGTACGACCTTTAATTTTTTTAATTATAGTTAAAATTAAAGTTTAACTTTCTTGCCCTAAGCACACACAGATAGTGTTTCAAGCTAAATAACATCATTAACATCATCACTTTAGACCATCTGGTTTAATAGCTTTGCAGCAAATAAGGTAATAAAATGTCATTTAAATGTTTTTATAACCGTGAAAAACTGCAACCAATGTGTCAAAAATCATCAGATGAGATTGAGCGAAAAAAACGTGTATATATATATTCATAAAAAGCATAAAAGCTGCTGCTTTAGCGTTAAATTCTTCACCTGAACTGAACAAAAATAGCATTTTGAATTGCGGTCTTTTATGGATTGACATATTTGGCGTCAATAGCAGTTAAGCTGATGCTAATCTAACTGGTTCACAGAATATAGCAGTGCTTTGACTCTTCTCAAAGTGTTTGTCATGATGCGTTTGGAAATGCTTTTGAAAACTGGAAATAGCAAAAAAGAAATGCGGCTTTAAATTTCATTGGATGCAGCATTAGCTCAAACATGCAAATAAAATTTGATGTGTGAATGATTTGAATAAATTCATTACTAGAATTCTATGATCAGATTTTTACATTAATGTCATGCTTGAAAATAAAGCTTACGTAGGTAACAGATTGTAGCAATTGTCTTGTTTTTGTTCACATTTATGCATAAAGATGCTGTGCTTTACGATGCAAGTTAACAATAAAAAATATCTGCATAATTCATCCAAAAGTTTAAAAACTATGCTGATTAATTTCATTCATAAACCTCCAACATGTGAAGGGCTCGTTGAAGCAAACAGCAAACTTACTGTAGGTAGTTTTTAAAAAATTTTTGCTCCTGGAAAGTCAAATTCAATCTTTCAAAAAATAAGTAACATTTACACCTAGGTAAAATAAAAAGTGATCATTCATAGTGTTATACTGCGGCCCCCGGTCTTATGTCATCCGCGTGAGCTGGCGGGCTAATCTCAGGAATCGCGACCGGTGCCTAAATGTGCCGGAAGGCGCGCAGTAATAACAACTTGACGCTAGGGCGTCGAAACCACAAGTCTAGAATTTGCTCAGCAACAGGTTCGGGAGCACTCTAAGTAATACCTATACGGGCCCTAGTAACGCAAACACCAAACTAAATATTGCACCAGTACACGCGGACGCACAACTAAAAGTAAGGCTTTATTGCCGAGCCATCAAATGCAATTTATACAGTGGAACCAATTTCGCAATAGGACAATAATAGACTATTAAGGACAATTGAAATACAATAATGTTACGGCACTAACCCTGAGACGTCGGTATTGCAAATCGTAACTATTTCATACAAAAACTATAACTTTGCCCCCCGAGATTGAACCCACGACCGACTCTCAATTTCCCCTCAAGCCAACCGGCTAGCTTGCATTGCACTCTTTTTAATACTACTCCAATCTTTGTATTTTAGGCTCAGAATAGGTTTTCCCTTTTAGATTATAACTCAAAACATAATTAGAACATAATAAAACTACTTTTTAGGCTAAATTTAGGTTCTTAAAATATCACTAAAATATGTGTAATTTAGGCTTAATTGCGCGCTCGTTACCATGACAACCAAAACGTGAATAGAACTCAATGCCAGACGGACGATAAAATGGCTAGGTCAACAAGGGTGGGACCCTGAATATGCAACAATAGCAAGGGCTATAAGCTGCGACTGTAAACTAACCTCGACGGAATTGAAGCAGTGTAAAAGTTTTGTGAAATAACTAATCAGAACTTTTGATGACTGAAAAGTTTAGCATCAAAGTTTCAAGTTAAAAAACAATAAAATCCGCAGCTGCAAAACATTGAGTTCTTTACCGCACCTGCGGCAATTTCTTAAGTTTATAATTTGGCAAATCGTTCAGCGTTTACCTTAAACGGCTCAGCCGACAGAAAAGAACGAATAATGTTTTTGGAATCATCAATGAGGTGTCAGAATACAACCGACACTTTTTTACCTTAGGAATTGGTTTTAGATGTTCTTATGCAAACGGCTTCGAGAAGCAGTCAAGTGTTTTTCACCACGATCTAGTGTGAATTTTAATTTCAGAAGAATAAACCAGTCAACCAAGAGCATGAGTTTTATGCGTGATTTGTTTTAGCCACACATGAAGGGTTGCTGGTACTCGTTAAGAAATTTGTGTTGTCCTTGCTCTCAGAGCATGAAGTTTTTGAATCAGATTGCAGTGACATGATTCCATGGATTCGGATTGAATCGGACGGAAGATAACACCAGTAGAAGGTTCTATAATGTGACTAAACAAGTGAAAGTTTAGTGCAGAACGCAATTATTAAGTATTGCGGACGCTGCTAATTAATAGGAAACAATTTTTTCCGTGGCGAATCCTGCTGCGCAGCATAAAATAATTAACTAACACTGTGCGATTGTTACTTCAGCGGCCGTGCATACTAATTTCAGTCAATGCACTGAAACTGAAATGACGTGTAAATCATATTCACGTGAAAAAGCCTACACGGGTTAAGCTCCAAATATAGTGTAAAAAGACTTGGGGTAATAAACTTTTTGCTTTGTGTTATGCGAGAACTCTGACTTTCTGCTTCGGACTGAACTATACGATCACTTCCTTAGGTTCACTATCAACACGATATTATCAATACAATAAATACGTTGCGAACAGGGTGTGACGTTCAGGTACTGAATGCTTTAGACTGAGACGATACAATAGATCATTGACTTTACCTAACTTTCCTGACTATATCGGGTCTCAACTCAACTCAGCTCATGTTTTTGCGGGGGCTCCACCCTTCGAAAAGGGAACCGAGTAGCTACAGAAGACTAAACTACAGAGATCCGTTTAGCTCACCTAGGATCCAGTCCAACCTCGTAGTTAAGCTCAGTACCTCTGCGTGCTAAACTCAGTCGAAATGCTTACGATCGCCGAAACGTACGTAAACACAAATACAATATGAAAACACTAACAGTACTACCTCCACGGGGATCGCGTTTACCTATATTCCAATTGATCTCTCAATGATTAAAACACACTCTTTAATTTTGATTAAGTTCTCGCTAACTCTCAATCAACGTGTATGAATCTCAAAGTTTGCCTCTCCTATAGCTCTCACTAAAACTGCACTGGAACGACTGGTTTCAGGGGATTTGAACTGCTCAGACAAGCTTTTCTGCTCTGCCCGTCGTGATTCGGGGAGACACCAAGGCCGAGGATAACTAGGAACTTACACCCTGTTTCAGAGGCCAAGCTCAACTCTGACGCCTGCTTTTTCGGTGTCAGGGGACAACTACGGATCAACTCCCCAACGCTATCTCAAAGACAAAACTTTCCCTTTACTTTTTGACCGAGACTCGAAACTCCACTTAATACTCGAAAGTGTGTGTGATTCGTGTAACTTTACGTAATTCTGAAAGAGATAGCACAATACACCTAACAATAAATTGTAGCTACAAACTGCAACCTAAATAACGCGCGTAATAGACAATGATCCCTTTGGACTCGGAAACTGCTAAGGACACGACACAAGACTGACACGGAACGGACACACGGTAATCGACCTGAAAACAACCTACTCTGGAATCGGCACTCTTCTAGCCTGACCCTGTCTAGGCTAGATTGATCTGCAATCGAGGCTCAACAGGTCTACTAGCTATCCTACTGCTGACCTGCTGATCTGTCCTATATGGTCAGCCTAGGCACTAACTACTACAATGCTAAGGACGGTGGGGGGAGTAACAGGATTAGTCCTGGCTGGCTGGCTGGAGCGGATCTGGGCTGGATCGGCAGGAACCGGGGAGCAGGAGGCAATGGCTCGGGCTGCGAAGCGGAGCAAACGACCGGGAGCGGCGGGTGACACGGACTGGGGCTCGGCGGCTCGGACTTCACACCGGACACGGAGGGCAGCTCGGACTCGGGGGGGAGCGGACGCGGCGAGCGGGTGAGCGGGTTCTGGACAGACTGGCGACGCAGGGGCAAGGTCGGCACCGGGGCCTGAATGGGCTGAACCGGCAGACTGAGCGAGGGGGGCAGAAGAGCGACTGGAGCGGCTGCACGCGACGACGGCGGGCAACGGCTGGAGCGGAGACCGGAGCCTGAATGGGCTGAACCGGTTGACGGAGCAGACTGGCTGGAGCGAGGGGCAGTAGGAACGACCGGGGGGCACAGGCGCCAAATAGCGCAAAGAGCTGGGGGGCAAGAATAAAAACCGTGGGTGCACAGGTGTTAAAATGCGCACTGACAGACTGACTGACCTGGGGAGCCTCTGGCTTTGGCTAGACTAGGCAAAAATAGAGACGGAGTCGGATTTTTGGGTTATATATTTATTGAAATGGCTGGCAGGTATAGATACAAGGCAAGGAGGGCAATAATGTGCAATAAGCAGGCGGAGGAGCAAAAAGAGACCTTGGGGACTAGCCGACCTACCTCGGTGAAAACTTCCTATCCGACTGACCTAGCTACTACTTGGGGGGGGCGGCTTTTTTCTTTGAGGTGCTTTGTCGGGATCTCCCGATCCCGAAACTAACCAATGAGATGCGGCCATTTTTAGGCCCGCCAACCTAAACTTTCGCTAAAATCCACTTGAGGTTGAGGGGGGGGTTGAGGGCTGCTGGCCCTCACACCTCGCTAACTAATTCCTTTTTAATAGCCCTTGATTCCTGGTGGGCCAAGGTATCATAAATCTTTCTACTTCTTCTTGGGCCGACCAGAAAACAAACACCTGAGTTACTGTATTATGACAAAATTGGGAAAAACACGGACCATGAAACGAAAAAGGAGAAAAAAAGGTGGAAATAGTGGGTAAAGGGAAAAAGGTGACTAAAAACCGAATTATTACTTAACCATTTCATTAATATTACGTATTACTAAATTATATACTTCATTACATGCTGTGTGAACTTAAGGCTTAGTTGCCATACTTAATTGTGGTGCATTATGCAGACATATTCAAAACTTGACGTGTGCAACTACCGTAATCCTTCAGTTAAAATTGTACTTTTCAAGTACAATTTTAGGCTCTCTTTTTACCCGACATACAAGCACGTACGTTCACAAAAACGATTCAAAGAAGAGTTCATAGAGTCCTGCTGAAAACACTGATTAAAAGCATACCAAACATTGCTATAATACTATTACAAATTGTCAGTTAATAAGGCATAACAAATACAATTCGGTCGTCTTTCTACTCACTTCTATTGCTAAATTCGACTAAACTCTCAGATATAACTTTGAATAACTTTAGCTGTGCTTTACCTTCAGCTTCAAACTTCACGTATTAATTCTTCAGTTATTAAGCTACAATGCCGTATATCACATGACGCTTAAAACCAACTAATTACTGAGTTATAACTCGACAAAATTTGTTAATTACTGCTTTTCAACTTCCAGCTTGCTTGCCAATATCTGGGTAAATATTTTGGCTTAAGGGGGTAGTGTCGCGAAAGCAGTTTTGCTCATAGGTTGCAAAAAGATATCTTTTTGCTTTGAACTTTTACATTCACTGAAAAACTAGTCCAATGCTATACTGTTTTAAATAAGTACTGCCAGACACTAGACTACCAATATCTACCAATATCTTGAACCAATCACCGATTGCAAGCCAGACATCACACAATAAGGACATAAAAATTCAAAAAATCAAGCCAGATATCAGATTGGCCAGCTTGTGAAGTACACATAACGTCTCGACGCACAGTTTTTTGCCACAAATAAGAAAAAAGAAAAATGAAGGTTCGTTTTTCTTTTGATTTTAAAATAAGCGTCTAAATTTTTCACAATTTATCATTATTGCTGTGAGTACTTCACTGTTTACGCCCAGTTTCACAGTTCAAACAGGTATTACTCCGCAACCACTCAAGCAATTTGACTAAATTTTGTGTGCATAAACTACAACATATGTCCTTTTAGTCTATGTAAACAAACTAAACAAATAAGTTGATAATTGTGACAAAAAAATCGAATGTGAATAGGTTTTTAAAACGTCATTTTTCCGACTTTGCGACCTCACTGCAAACAGTATACTGCATCAATTTTGATGAAACTTGGCGAAAATACTTGCCTTAACATATGTTTTCAAAATATATAAAGAACGAAGTCTTATTTTTTTCTAAAAATGTTTTACAGTTACGCAAAATCGACTGCTTTCGCGACACTACCCCCTTAACCCAGATATTGTTTACAAACAACTATCCGGCTAGCTTCCACGCTCTCAGGGGGGCTTACAAATCACTGCTTTCAGTTTCGTAAGTAATTAGTTTCACTAATTACTTACGAATTATTAACGACCCTCAGACAATACGGACAAATATCAATACGGGCAATTACTACGGACAAATGAACATTATTATACGACAATCGGCTTCAATTATTCACAAGGAGCAATAGGAAAAGGAGAACGGATACTGGTTAAGGACATTATAACGTATTCTTCGTGCTGATTATTACTTCCTTCTTGTACTTATACTCGTACTATACTTCAGGAGGGGGAGGGGAATTTAGGACTCACACAACTGACAACTGAATCAGGCGCTCTCGTACGGGAGAGTAGGGGGTTTTGGGAAATAAGCAAATTGGGGATTCCGCCTGAGAGTGTGGCCTCATTCTGCGCCACGTCTGAACACTAAACTACGTGCTAAACCGAACAAGTAGCTCACTTCTTGCAGCTACAACCAAAATTGGGCGAAACCTGTATCAATCAGGGGGGTCGTTAACTCTATTTTATTACAGTCAGTTTCAGTGCATCACTGTAGGCAGTTGTCTGTACTGTCTCAGCGTAGCTGGCTGGCCGGCTCTGTCTGTGTGCTCTGCCTGCACTATGCAGCGCGTTATATATTTGTGTGTGTGCATTTATGCGTTTGATGCAACATAAATAAAGCTTAATATGCGATATGCGTACATGTAATATCAATATTGGCCTTCAAAACTGGCAATATCAATATTGACGAATATTGGCTATCGAATAACAGTTTTACACACAAATTTGTGATACAGATGATCACATATTATTGCTACAATACAGCTTATCATTTTATCTGTATGCCAAAATATAGAATACAGAACTTTGACTTGAGTTCGCTAGTTTATAAATCGCCAAGTTGGGTTGGGTCGGGTGGAGGACTTGTAGGTGTTTTTATTATTATTATTATTATTATTATTATTACAAGTTTAGTGCGTCAAGTATCTTAAGGATCTACATGTACTTGAAGCAACAGATAAGGCAAGGGATCACTAAAAAGATATAATAGAAAGTTTCTGATTAAGTATATAATATTTAGCAGAGTTGGGGGAGACTTCCCCCAAAATCAGTCATGTGGAAGAAAAGGGAATTCCTTCAATTGAATTAAAGTTTTTTGCTTAAATCTTGGGCAAAAATTTTCAAAGTTAGTGCTTTTTGGCTATACAAATGTTACGTAAACTATACGGTATGTACGTAAGTGTATGATTGTATCTAAATGTTTACTAAATGAAATGAAACTACTTTCGTAGAATACATTTCGCTCAAAAATTCCTAAGTTTAAAATTAGAAAAAAACGACCCCGGGCTGGGCTCGAACCAGCGACCAGAGGGGTGAAACGCCTCAATGCTAACCACTACACCACCGGGGTTACGACAATGGTAAGTTAAAACTGGTTTAAGATGTTTTGTTTTTATTATTCAACACTATGGACTTTTTCAAAAAATAATTTTTTTCCCATAAAAAGATTTTAGCTTCTAAGTAATATGTAACTAAGCTATCTTTTGTTTCGCTTATTCAATCTTTTTTTTTTTTTCTTTTATATATTAATACAAGACTAGTGCGTCTAGTTTAGACTAGTTCGACTAGGTCTATAACGTGACGTCAAGCAGTGTTTTAAAACAATAACAAATAACAAATAACAAATAACAATAAAATCTTTTTTAAAAAATTTAGATTTTAGTTCAAAATAGAATTTGACTATTTCACTTCAAATTTGACTAGCGCGTCTAGTTTAGACTAGTTCGACCAAATCTAGATCCTGACGTAAGTTATTGTATGACAATAAAAATTTTTTAAATATTTTTCAAAGTTTGTTTAAAAATAAATTTCTATGTGATTTGATCGCATATGAGGTGATATAGGTAGTCACTAAAGGGAAACATTCCAGGAGCCATAACGTTTGTTAGGGTTATGGTATCGATGTGAAATTTGTTTTAGTGCTTGCGCTTGTCAAGAGCTATCAATTGATATGTCGCATGATGACGTAAACGGCGACCAATGGTCAGTATAAAAATAATAGTCATACGTGACTGGCCGTTGCGTCCGTAAACGTCATGTAAGGTATCATCCGAAAGCCCATTCAATTCTGAGTTGAATGCTGTCAATTTTGTGTTTCTACGTCAAGGCTGACGCAAGTTATAACGATTTCAATTTTTTCGAACTTTGTTCAATACGTTTGTGGTGTGAGTAGTCGCGGAGGAATTTTTTCGAACAAAATTGTTTTCTAAAAAGAACTTTTGACCATAACTTATTTCAGGTACCACGTAAAAGGTTCTAGTTTTCAAAGTTAGATAGGGCAGAAGACCGGCTTTCATTTGATACCAAAAAAGCTATACGTTAACGCTGACTTATATACCGAAAAACGTCTTTGACCACATAATGATGTTTTACAGCTACCACGGTTTTTCTAATTACTTTTTTTAGGCTCCGCCAAAATTTTTCTAGTTTCCGCAGTTAGATAGTTCAGAACAGGCGCTTTCAATTGACACTAACCAAACTATAGATTCTGGCTTATTTGTCCCCAATGGCGTCAAAATACATTTGAAATATTAACAATACTGGACCACTGCCACCGTTTTGGCCATAATTTTTTTCAAATACCGCGTAAAAGGATTTAGTTTTCGCTGTTGGATACCTAAGAGTTAGAGCTTTTATTTGATACCAAAAAAGCTATAGGTCACCGCTGACTTATATGCCGAAAAACGTCAAAATATTTTGACTAAATATTGCGTCATTTTGACGTACTTTAGGCTATAACTTTATTCAGGTACTGCGTAAAAAGTTCTAGTTTTCACTGTTAGTTAGGGTAGAAAAAGAGCTTTCAGGTGATACCAAAAACGTTACGGGTATATTTGTCTTACTTGCAGAAAAACGTCAAAATAGATTGTTATCGTGTTTAGCTGCATAAACGCAAAATGTTTGACGTTTTGGCGCCATAACGTCCGGATAAAAGGTCTTACACATTTGAAAAGTTCAAATCTAATACAGAATTTGCTGCTCTACAATTTGGCGTTTTCAGTATGTTTATATGACTAGTAGAAGTTGAATTATTCTCATTATCATAATTATTAGGATAGTTCATATTGTAACAAGACTAGTGCGTCTAGTTTAGACTAGTTAGACTAGATCTACAACGTGAGGTCAAGCAGTGTTTGACAATAAAATCTTTTTCAAAAAATTTTAAATTTTACTTCAAAATTGAATTTGACAATTTCACTTCAAATTTGACAAGCGCGTCTAGTTTAGACTAGTTCGACCAAATCTAGTACCTGACGTAAGTTAATGTATGACAATGAAAATTGTTTAAAAAATTTTTCAAATTTAGTTAAAAGTTGAATTACAATGCGATTTGATCGCATATGAGGTGATTATAGGTAGTCACTAAAGGGAAAAATTCCAGGAGCCATAACGTTTGTTAGGGTTATGGTATCGACGTGAAATTTGTTTTATATGCTTGCGCTTGTCAAGAGCTATCAATTGATATGTCGCATGATGACGTAAACGGCGACCAATGGTCAGTATAAAAATAATAGTCATACGTGACTGGCCGTTGCGTCCGTAAACGTCATGTGAGGTATCATCCGAAAGCCCCTTCAATGCTGAGTTGAATGCTGTCAATTTTGTGTTTCTACGTCAAGGTTGACGCAAGTTATAACGATTTCAATTTTTTCGAACTTTGTTCAATACGTTTATGGTGTGAGTAGTAGAGGAGAAATTTTTTCGAACAAAATTCTTTTCTAAAAAGTACTTTTGACCCTAACTTATCTCAAGTACCACGTAAAAGGTTCTAGTTTTCAAAGTTAGACAGGGCAGAAGACGGGCTTTCATTTGATACCAAAAAAGCTATACGTTGACGCTGACTTATATACCGAAAAACGTCTTTGACCAAATAATGATGTTTTTCAGCCACCACGGTTTTGGGAATAACTTTTTTTAGGGTCCACCAAAAATTTTCTAGTTTCCGCAGTTCGATAGTTCAGAAAAGGCGCTTTCAATTGACACTAACTAAATTATAGATTCTGGCTGACATGTTCCCAATAGCGTCAAAATACATTTGAAATATTAATAATACTGGACCACCGCCATGGTTTTGGCCGTAATTTTCTTCAAGTACCGCGTAAAAAGATTTAGTTTTCGTTGTTGGATACCTAAGAGTTAGAGCTTTCATTTGATACCAAAAAAACTATAGGTCACCGCTGACTTATATGCCGAAAAACGTCAAAATATTTTGACTAAATATTGCGTCATTTTGACGCACTTTAGGCTGTAACTTTATTCAGGTACCGCGTAAAAAGTTCTAGTTTTCACTGTTAGTTAGGGCAGAGAAAGAGCTTTCTGGTGATACCAAAAACATTAGGGTTATATTTGTCTTACTTGCCGAAAAACGTCAAAATAGATCGACTTCATGTTTTGCTGCCTAAACGTCAAAAGTTTGGCGTTTTGGCGTCATAACTTAAGGATAGTAGGTCTTACAACCTTGAAAGTTACAGATCCAGTGCAGAATATGTAGCTCTACAATTTGGCGTTTTCAGTATGTTTATATGACTGGTAGAAGTTGAATTATTATCATTATCAGAATTATTAGGATAGTTCATATTGTAACAAGTCTAGTGCGTCTAGTTTAGACTGATTTGACCATTTTCTGTGATGGAAAAGATAATTTATGGTTGAACAGCAGAATTTTAAATAATTGGCAAAAATTTTCAAAATTTTGCCAAATTTTGAATCACAATTGGATTTGCTCACACATGGTGTAGTCAGCCCCCTTAGCAAAGTTTTGAATGGCTGTAGCTATTGACATAGACATGGAGATACTGCAATCATTTTGGCATCATTTGAAAGCAAATTGCGAGAGTTTTCGAATGATGGGTGACATGGCCCTGTAAGTTGACGTTGAGCTTGCGTCATAATTTATAATTGGAAATTTAAACGTTTAAACGTGAGTGGTACACGTCAAGTAAGGTTTCGTTTGAAAGCGCTTTCTGTTCTGACTTGAGTGCCGTCAATTATGTATTTGTACGTCAACGTTGAAGCAAGTTATGGCGCTTTCAATATTGCTTACCATATGACACGAACTATATCATCAGACAGTCATCGTAGTAGATGTTCGAGCCCGAAAATGTGTGTGTAAAATTTTTTCATTTTTTCAAACCGGTTTAGCGGCTCAGCGGTTCATTTAACCGACTAACTCTGAATAGAAAATATCTTGGCCTTGATTTCTGCTATTTAATAACGCACCCCGCAACAGTTCATTTATTTACTTTAAACGACCAAATTTACATTTTGTCATGTAAGCCACTTCGCCAATAAGTGTAAAAATAATTTGATTCTGGGGGCTGAGCTCAGACCCCGAAATAGTGACTTTAAACAAATCAACAAGGACAAGGTACGACCCCCCCCCCTTTTCAAAATCCTGGCTACACGCCCCTATGGTTATAGAGTGGTGGGTCAAAGTGGGTCGCGGGTCGGGTTTTATGGCGCGGGTTGGGTCGCGGGTTACCCACGAGTGTCGAGCCGTGGGTTGGGTTGGGTCGCGGGTCGAAAATTTCGACCCGCGTCCACCCCTGACTGAACTGAAGGGGGTATAGCAACAGGCCTTTCTCAGTGCCTTGAACAGAGGTGGGGGGTTGATGGCGATTGGGGGGGGGGGCAACCGCCCCAGTTTACGTGAGTACGAGGGTCGTGGACTGAGGGTGGGGGGGTACCCGTACCCCCTCTCCCTCAGATCATCAGTATTATCTGTTGAACTGAAGGGTGGGTGGATACCCCCTCTATAAAACGTACCAAGATGGGGTATTTTGCGCTCCGCATAGGACACAAGGCCAAAATCATCCTAGGGAGAGTGTCAAACTCTTCCTATTATGTACTCTTGATAATATCCATTTGTCGCTTCTCATAGGCTGATGGCAGACATAACGCCAGCCAAAGGCTAACACAGGCTTCTATTATTTTATAGCAGATTGTGCTTAACTTTCGATATGTTTGTTTGCTTGTTTTTAATAGAAGTAAATGTCAGTCGTAGGTCGTCCCATTTGTCTACCGGACTGAAATGGCTGTAGTCTAAAGTTTCTGACTAAGCGGGGCAGAAGAAGTTAGTTCGAACCATACGTGCGCAGCTAATTCTGGGGGGGGGGGGTGAGCCACCGGGGGAAAGGGAGGTGAGGAGGCGGAGCAACTTTCCAGGCCGCTTTTGCTTCGTGAGCCACCAAATTCGCTTCGTGAGCCACCAAATTTGCTTCGTGAGCCACCAATGTTTGCTCCGTGAGCTGCCTTCAAAAGCATTCTGGGGGGGGGTTGAAGATGCCTTCTTGGGAGGGGTGAAAATCCCCCCACGCCCATGTATGGTCCGAACTCAATTCTTGAGCCCGATTCATACTTGTCCGTGAACTTGTCCCTATCGTTTAGTCCTGATGCTATTCCAAGAAAACTGACTGGACGAATAAGCCAACTTTTGCATGAATAAAGTTGAACCAAGTCAAATCGTATACAAAAAATTAACAGAAACGCTCATGTTAATTATTCACAGCAGCTGTCTCAAAGGACAAGTATGAACCGGGCTTAAATGTACCAGTAGGAGTTAGCATAGCCTATACACGTTAACGTTAACTTCGGTATCTAAGTTCGTTCAGCAAATAAAAGTAACTAAAATAGAGAGTCATAGAGGCAATCAGTCAGTTTTGTTGGAGGTTTAGGAATGACACTGCAGCATGTTTTGAACGTTTCGGTTTAAAATAAACTTGTTTACAAGCCGGTTTATACTTGTCCGCATTTTTGTCTATATTGTATAAGCAACTGCAACAAAATCAGATGAGCGAGATGTTTTCATGAAGAAAGCTGGAGGCAGGTCTAGTTTGCGTGCAAAAAGCTATACGCAAAGATTTTATCAAAACTCACAAACCCCTGCCATGCCATTAATGCCATTGTCTCTATCTCCATGATCTTAACGACAAATATGAACCAGGGTTAAGCAAAGGAACTATCTACTCACCTTGTACTATCTATCTATAGTACTCACCTTGTAACACAAAGGCAATTATTATTATTATTAAATTTTTTTAAAGGCATTGGTAGGCATGTATTAAATTACATACAATATATGTCTTGTCTTCTTTTATTGTATTATGAATGCGTTTCAACGTATAAGAATTTCAACTCTCCAGCGGCTTTTATTGGCGGAAATATCATTGAATTTGTCCATTTCATTGTTTTCGACAAAACTTTGACAAAACATGCCAGCAATACGTGACTAGGCAATAGCAAAGGTGCAACGTGCAAGTAGGTGGTGGCCCGTGGATGCTGAGAACCCTCGGTTTGGGCTCGGTAAACAAATGTGCGCGTACATAATACGTGTCAGCACAACAGTATGCGCAGAATTGGTAGCAAATCGAACTGAGCTGATTGTCAAAGTGGAACGATGTGTAACACCTGATGTTGTTTACGTTTATTCAAGTAGCAGTTCTAGCTCAAATTATTAGCTTAGTAAAATTTGTATTTTTTCAAACCGGTTTAACGGCTCAACGGTTTCGTTGAACTACTAACGTTGAATAGGAAAATTTTTGACCATGTAATCGGCTACCTGATAATAGAAAAATGGAATCTCTTCTTTGAGCAGTTCCTGAGTTATTATCATTTCTCTTTTTTGCCGAAAAGTTTATATAGTACAAGTCTAGTGCGTCTAGTTTAGACTAGTTAGACCAAATCTAGAACTTGACGTAATTTATTGTATGACAACAAAAAAATTTTTGAAAATTTTTTTAAATTTGTTTAAAAATTGAATTACAACGAGATTTGATCGCATATGAGGTGATTACAGGTAGTCACCAAATGGTAGAGTTCCAGGAGCCATAACTTTTTAAATGGTTGTAGCATCGAAGTGAAACTTGTTTTATATGCTTGCGTTCATCAAGAGCTATCGATTGATAGGTTGCATGATGACATAACCGGCGATCAATGGTCAGTATAAAATAATAGTCATACGGGACTCGCCGTTGCGTCCGTAAACGTCATGTGAGGTATCATCCGAAAGCCCCTTCAATTCTAAGTTGAATGATGTCAATTTCATATTTCTACGTCAACGTTGAAGCAAGTTATAACGATTTCAATTTTTTCGAACTTTTGTTCAATACATTTATGGTGTGAATAGTCGCGGAGGAATTTTTTCGAACAAAATTGTTTCCTAAAAAGAACTTTTGACCATAACTTATTTCAGGGATCACGTAAAAGGTTCTAGTTTTTACAGTTAGACAGGGCAGAAGACGGGCTTTCATTTGATACCAAAAAAGCTATACGTTAACGCTGACTTATTTACCGAAAAACGTCTTTGACCACATAGTGATGTTTTTCAACCACCACGATTTTGGTAATAACTTTTTTTAGGTTCCACCAAAAATTTTCTAGTTTCCGCAGTTAGATAGCTCAGAAAAGGCGCTTTCAATTGACACTAACCAAACTATAGATTCTGGCTGACATGTTTCCAATAGCGTCAAAATACGTTTGAAATATTAATAATACTGGACCACTGCCATGGTTTTGGCCAAAATTTTTTTCAAGTACCGCATAAAAAGATTTAGTTTTCGCTGTTAGATAGCTAAGAGTTACAGCTTTCATTTGATACCAAAAAAGCAATAGGTCACCGCTGACTTATATGTCGAAAAACGTCAAAATATTTTAACTAAATATTGCGTCAATTTTAGCGCAGTTTAGGCTATAACTTTATTCAGGTACCGCGTAAAAAGTTCTTATTGTCACTGTTAGTTAGGGCAGAAAAAGAGCTTTCCGGTGATACCAAAAACGTTATGATATGTTACGATACGTAACGTTACGTTATGATTATTTTTATTTTTTTGTAACCGGTTTAGGGGTTAAACGGTTTCTCTTATCGATTAACTATGAATAGAAAACTTTTTGCCCGTGACTTTTGCTATCTAATAAAAAAAAAGACGACGTTTCTACGTTGAGTGGTTTTTTGAGTTATTATCATTTCTCTTTTTTGCCGAAAAATTTATATAGTACAAGTCTAGTGCGTATAATTTAGACTAGTTCGACCATGTATATATCTAAGTTAAGTCTATTTATGTTGAATTATTTGAAAAATGGGCAAAAAATTTGAATTTTTGCCTAAATTCAATTGTTTTGGGATTTGACCACCAATGTTGTGGTCTGTAGTACGATCAGCCCCTTTTATGAAACTTTTCAGGGGCCATAACTTTTCATACGGAAGTGGGAGGATAATAATTTTAACGTCATTTGAGAGGAAATTGTTAGAGCTTTCAACTGATGGGTGACATGGCCTTTAACTTGACGCTAAGCTTGCGTCATAATTTAGAATTGGAAATTTAAACGTTTAAACGTGAATAGTATACGTCAAGTAAGGTATCATTCAAAAGCGCCTACTGTTCTGAGTTGAAAGGCGTCAATTTTATGTTTTTACGTTAACGTTGAGGCAAGTTATGACGGTCTGAATATTGAGAATTAAATGACACTATAGTATCATCTTACATTCGTCGTAGTAGATGTTCGACCCCGAAAATGTCAGTATGAAAATTTTTTATTTTTTTCAAACCGGTTTAGCGGTTAAACGGTTTCCTTTACGAACTGACTTTGAATAGAAAAATTTTTGGCCACGCTGTCGGCTATATGATAACGTAAAATTGACGTTTCTGCGTTGAGCCGATCCTGAGTTATTATCGTAATTATTTTTTAGCAAGAAAGTTTATATAGTACAAGTCTAGTGCGTCTAGTTTAGACTACCTCACCAAAATCCGTTCTATAAGTAAATTCGCTTCATTTTGAATCTCAGGCAATATTTTGTAATGCAATCATGTGCTAATCAATCGTACGATCACGTACCTAAAACCATGCTTTATAAAACCATCTTTGTGAATTCCACTCGAAATGTTTAATCCTTATTTTCCAGCCGTGCCCGTATGCCTACAAATTTAGGTAGGGCTGAACTGAAGCTAACCTTGACGGACACACAGGGGTGGACGCGGGTCGTGGGTACCCGAGGGTTGGGTTGAGTCGGAAAATTTGAGCCGTAGGTCAACCCGCGGGTACCAACTTCGTAAATTTTCTCCGACCCGCGAAACCTGAAAAAATTACCATGTCGGACTCCAATTTTACAGAAATTTGTGTACTGCGTAGTGCCATTTGTTTAAAGTACACAGCAATGTAAACAATGTACAGATGTACACTATGCAAATTGAAAATATACATGGGCATCAGCTAGAAACAATCATCAGCTAAAAACAATTACTCATCAGGTACGTTTAGGGCTATCGAGTGGGGGTCAAATGGGTCGCGGGATACCGACGAGTGTCAAGCCGCAGGTTGGGTTGGGTCGCGGATCGAAAGTTCTGACCCGCGTCCACCTCTGCGGACACATCCATATATTATACCCACAAACTTACATGGTGCTTTCAAGATCGGATAAACAGACATAGGGCAAAATGGAAAAGTATGAATTAAATATCCGCTTTGCCATTAAATTTGGCCGAAAGTCCCACATCGGTCTGCCCACTGCCCATTTGCAAAAGAAGACCTATTTTTGCGTTTGAAAATTATGTTCCACTTTTGAGATTTTTTCAGATAGTTTTTCCAATAATTTTGTTTATTTTTCCCAAGTAGTCCCATGAGGTGTATTCAAATGTTTTAATAATGTTTAACAATGCCACATATGTATAAGATATTTGAGAAGAGCTAGTAATTTTTTATCACTTTCTTCCTATCTAATTGTTGTGTATGCATTCACTATATACATGCATAGAACACTTGTAAAACCGGATAGCCGGGATTTTATCTGCTAACCTTTGAGTTAGTTGTCGAACGCCTCAATCGGCAGGTGCCCCTTAAAGCACATTTGTATGTGATTAAAAAATTACAACTCGTACATAGCTATTTTTTGCTGTTAAAAACATTGTTAGCTAGCTTTCATATATACCAAAAGAGTTGTTGTTTATGGACAAACGTACAACTTGAAGGACATGTATAGGCTTGACCCTTCCGCAAAGTACAAAATCCTTTTATTTGTTCACAAGGATGGCGTGAATAATTCAAATACTTCGTAAATCGTACCCAAACCAAAACTGTGTCTTGGCTGACAAGCAACGATGCTGTCTTTTTAACTTTAACTTAATTAACATTTATTTAACGTTAATTTAACTTTAATTTCCGTTTTTCCTGTACCGCCTTTGTGACCGCAGCTCTATCATATCGCCGTACTCGCACATCAAAATCTTTATTGTCTTAATTGGCTTTTTGGAAATTCTTTCAACCACGTTATCGATCCTTCAATGTGCGATACGCCGTCCGCCATCATTTCCAATTTTTAATCACTGTCGATTGTGCTCAGTTTCTGTCTATGCAAAATCTGCTGATCTTAGCAGTACGTATTCTTTGCTAGAGCACTAACCATAAACAACAAAACTGGCAAATTAGTAGCATTACGATCGCACGATGACCAAGGTTCAATTTCTAGGAGGGTAATTTTTTTTAAAACCGGCGTAAATGGGCAACGGTCAGTGATACAAAAAACCAACTTACAGAAGATAAATAGGTTCAATAATTAGCTACATTATGCCACAAAAACGGTTTTGTTGCGTAGAACATAAGTCGAGTTATTATCAATATCCTTTTTTTCAACCAAATTCAGATAGTATAGGTTAGGTAATTAGGTAACAAGTCTAGTGCGTCTAGTTTAGACTAGTTCGACCATGTTGTATATATCTAACTTAAGTCTATGTTACATTATTTGAAGAATGAGCAAAAAAATTGAATTTTTGCCTTCAATTGTTTTGGGATTTGATCACCCATGGTGTGATCTGTAGTACAATCAGCCCCTTTTATGAAATTTTTCAGGGGCAATAACGTTTGATACGGAAGTGGTAGAATAATAATTTTAACGTCATTTGAGAGGAAATTGTTAGAGCTTTCAAATTGTGGGTGACATGGCCTTTAACTTGATGCTAAGCTTGCATCATAATTTAGAATTGGAAATTTAAACGTTTAAACTTGAATGGTATACGTCAAGTAAGGTATCATTCAAAAGCGCCTACTGTTCTGAGTTGAAAGGCGTCAATTTTATGTTTTTACGTTGACGTTGAGTCAAGTTATGACGGTGTGAATATTTGAGAATTAAATGACACTATAGTATCATCTTACATTCGTCGTAGTAGATGTTCGAGCCAAAAAATGTCAGTATGAAATTTTTTTAAATTTTTCAAACCGGTTTAGCGGTTAAACGGTTTTCTTTACGAACTGACTTTGAATAGAAAAATTTTTGGCCACGCTATCGGCTATCTGATAACGTAAAAATGACGTTTTTGCGTTGAGCCGATCCTGAGTTATTATTGTATTTTTTTTAGCAAGAAAGTTTATATAGTATAGTATAGTATTATAGTAAGGTAAATAGTAAGGTAATAAATAATGTAACAAGTCTAGTGCGTATGAATCAGACAAACTCGACCAAAAGTTTAGGGTGGTAGCAATTTTTACTCGACCTGCAGTTTTAGAATTAAAGATTTAGTTACTGAAAATAAAATTTTGACAAGAAATATTTCGAAACTGAAACTGATTTGTCGATCATAGACTAGTTATATGTATACGCTACTACATGCATACAGTCCAAAGTCCGACGTTAATAGTCTTTTTTGGTCCCTCCCGTAAAAGTCCACCTTGTTATTGACAAGAAGTTTTGATAAGGGGTTTAAGCATACATGTACATGCATGACCCCCGCCCCCCCCCAAAAAAAAATCGAGGACCCGGGGGGAGGGTCCCCAAAATTTGGGCAAGATTTAGAAAAAATAGCACTTTTTGGCGAAATTTTTAGAAAATTTTGCTAAATTTGGGGTATATAATTTTGGTCAATCCGGGGGGGAGGGTCCCCAAAATTTGGCCGGAGAAGCCCCCCAAAAATTTTGACCCCGTTACATGTATGGGTTTAATTCTTGCAAGGTGTTGATATCGCCGGTCTTAAACCGCTAATTGGCTCGGTTGCATCGCACCAAGTGTACATAATAGGAAGAGTATGACACTCTTCCTATTATTCCTACGGGCGTCCAATGCGCAGCGCGAAATAGCCCGTTTATGTACGGTTTTGAGGGGGGGTACCCCCCTCAACTGAAGACCCCGTACTCAACTGAGGGGGGTGCCCCCTACTCAGTTCGATACCCCGTGCTCACCCCTCAACTCAGTACCCCGTCTTCAGTTGAGGGGGGGTATCCCCCTCAGTTCAGCACATCAACGGAAGTTTTTCCTTCCGAAAGTCGAAAATGTCATACTCTTCCTATTATTACTCTTGATCGCACGTATGAATCACAATGTATTTTTGCATTCGCACACTCCGACTGGCTGGCTATAAGTAGATACGTCAGGTAGCAAAGTGACATATCACACAAAAAAATACTGAAGTGCCGTTTTTGTGCCGTTTAAGATGGCGCCCAGGTATGTTATCTTAACCATTTTAATCCGATTCTCATTCATAAGCCTTGGATAAATTATTTTCTTTAGAGTTCGGTTCAAACTTGTCCTTAGGAACATGGACAGGGTGAAAAACAGTGTTTTGCCAGCTAATGTATATACGCCTTAGGCAGAATAGTTTTGTCTAATTTTTTGCATTCGAACTAGAATTGGCTGGTTTGTGTAGTTTTTTTGATACTGCTAAGGACAAACAGATAAAGACAAAGATAAGGACGAGTATGAACCGAGCTTAACCCTGTAAAATAGTTGTCATTTGTTTGCATAAGGTAATCATAAGTGAATGAGTGGGGTGTAATGTGACATTTTACTAGACAAAAGATTATTCGATAGGCTTGACGATTAAGAGACAAAAACTTCATAAATTCTTGAAAATGTAAGAGGCAGATTATGTAAAAGGCAAATTGAGACTTCCTTGCTGGTTTGGTTGAAATGGCGGCCACGTGTACCAACAGGATGTCCGCATATACCGGGTGACATTTTTATGGCAGCATGTTCGATATTGGCAGAAATTACTTTTGTTGATTCCGCAATAATACGTGATCAGTCGAATAATTTTCCATAGCAAATGTATATTCTGCCCCACTTTTCAAATTATATGTAAGAAAAGTGGAAAAAAAATTTAAGCCGATTTTTGAAATTGCTGACAATACTGATGAAGTTTTTCAACAGCTGCTCTCTTGCAAACGTTCTGTAGTGTTTGTTTACTGCAAAATGTAACCATATTACTAGTGTTACTGTCACACGATTACTGAGGTTCAAATCCGATGCTGTTAAAATCCTTTTAAACAATTATAATTTTCGAAGGGTCAATCACACGAAAAAGTTCCAAATGGAAGACTGATAGTTGCAATAATTGCCTATAATACGACGCAAAAATAATTTTTCTACGTAGAGCACACGTTCAGTTATTATCAATATCCTTTTTTTAAAACAAATTCAGATAGTATAGGTTAGGTAACAATTCTAGTGCGTCTAGTTTAGACCGGTTTGACAACATACTTAAGTTTCAGGACATTTGAATGTTTACACCTTTTGATTTATAAAAAAATTCAGTTAAAATTTACGTGTAAAGAGATTTGATCTAACATGGGCTGATTATAGTTAGTCACGAAGGGTCAAATTTAAAAGATCTAAAACGGGCGATAGGAATGACGTAAAAACATGACACTGACATCAATCGTGTTGATTTAAGGAGCGCTTTAAAATGAGGGGGTCAAATGATCTAGTCACGTGAGCGTACCCTGAGATTTAAATTTCGGGGTAACCTGAAGCGCTACGTAGTCATGTGACCCCTCTTTTGAAAGCCCTTCACGCCAGCAGTTCAATGGTGCAGTTTGTTTGTCTGTCCGGGTTTTTAAAGGCCAGTTATGGCGCCGTAAAGGACATGAGGAAAAAGAACTCATTTCGTAATTTAGTAATTACGATTTAATTATGACAAAAGTGTTCTATGGTGCGAAAACCTTAAAATCCTCATCCTAAGTAAAGGCTTAAATGGCCATAACTTTTGATAGCGTAGAGATACAACTATAATAATATTAGCATCATTTGTAAGCAAATTCAGAGAGCTCTCAATTGATGGGTAATATGGCCTGTAACTTAACGTTAAGCTTGCGTCATAATTTAGAATTGGAAATTTAAACGTAAATGTATACGTCAAGTAAGATATCATTCAAAAGCGCCTACTGTTGTGAGTTGAAAGGCGTCAATTTTATGTTTTTACGTTAACGTTGAGGCTAGTTATGACGCTCTGAATATTTGAGAATTAAATGACACTATAGTGTCACCTCACATTCATCGTAGTAGATGTTCGAGCCCGAAAATGTCAGTATAAATAGCCCAACACTAACGATAAAATTAATGGAACACAACCCCACGTCATTCTTTCACTAGTAGGCGAGTTAGTCCGTGATTGGGTGCTCTTGGTGTCACATGTAGTGACTACCGTGTTTTGATTGGCCGACTTGCTTAGGGACAGGGACAAGTGGAAGATTGCTTAACGTTACTTAGGGACACAGGGACAGTTCTTATGTCTGCTTAAGGACAGTCCCTAAGCTGCTAAGGGACAAGTATAAATCAAAAGCAGCTTAGGGACAGGGAAAAAGAAAAGGAAATCAGAAAAGTATGAATCAAACCCGCATATGGACAGGGACATTTCTTGGGGGGCAAGAACAGTCCTTAAGAACGAGTATGAAAAGGGCTTAACGCTGCAAAAATTAACGCGTTAAGGCCAATTCGCACAAGGCATTTTGATGTAGCGGCCATACATGTAGACGGGGTCTCGGTCTGGGGGGGGGGGTCGTCCCGGATTTTTCGAAAATTCAGGGGGGCTTGTCCCGACTTTTCGGGTGCTTGAACTTAAAAAAGCGCAAAAATTTCCAGTTTTGGCCTAAAAATGTGAATTTTTTGCAAAGTTTGGCTATTTTTAGCAATTTTTTTAGTTTTTTGGCATTTTTTTAAGTATTTTACAGCGATCTGGGCCAATTTCTGAGTTTTCGGGCACATGTTTTCAGCACCAAGCCAGGTGCTTGTCCCGATGGGTCATATGTGAGGGGGCTTGTACCGGAATGTTGAATTGGGGGGGGGGGGGCGCCCTTGCCCCCCCCTAGACCCCCATGTACATCTGTGGTTGCGGCTATGCTTGAGAATGTTGTGTTGTACCCGTTTCAGTCAAGTGTTAGTTTAGAATGAGGGCTAAAATTTTGCCGTTTACGTAATTTATCTGTTTTAGTCCACTTTTCATTAGTAATATATTGTTAAATGTATTCCTTTTTAACCCCTTAAAAATTCTGTTTTATCAGTATATAGTATAGTAATTATAAGCTTGAAATACGAGGTGTAATTGACGTTTTATTACACAGAAGATAATTATATAGTTTTAATCGTTGCGACATAAATTTGCTTTTTGAGTAAAAAGTAACAAAGTTTCTGGCTTACAAGGTCATTAGTATCAACAGCGTGTCCTCCTGAATTTCCAAATTGCCCAAATTTGAACTGCATTTACCGGCAAGAACTTGATTGATATCTATGGCAGTTTGTTCGTCATGTGGGGAAATACTTTCGTTGACTCTTTAATGTGTTTATCAGTCAGAACATCTCACGTAGTTGATGTAAATTCCTGGTCTTCTGTCCGAGGGTTTTAAATCGTAGTTCAGCAAAAACGAAAAAACCAAAAAATGAAGCCGACTTTTGAAAATATGTGTACTGACAATATTGATGTTTTCCAAATGACTGTTTTCTTGCAGAAGATTTCACCACAAAAGTAATCATTGAGAGTCAACGATGTTATGTGTATATGGTGACAAATAGTTCAAATATATGCCACCATATTCGTTACTGTGGGAGTTCTAGCTCAAGAAAGTATGTAGGAAAATTTTATTTTTTTAAAACCGGTTTTGTGGCTAAACGGTTTATTTTACCGACTAATTGTGAATAGAAAACTGTTAGGTGGTATCTTCCGCTATCTATTAAAGAAAAAACGGAATCTCTCCTATGAGCCGTTCCCGAGTTATTATCATTTCTCTTTTTTGCCGAAAAATTTATATAGTATAGTAAGGTAATAAGGTAACAATGTTATCTCTATGTCGAAAATACAGCACGTGATCTTTTACGGCGCAGGTATTGAAACCGAAACCGTAGCAAAATCATATACACTGTATATATTGCCATAAAACCTGGTTCATACTTGTCCTTGTCACTGTTGTGTGTTCCTCAAACAATTAAAAAGACTTCTTGACCTCAATTTATGTGTTGATAAGTATTAAGAAGTAAATCAAAAGTTAACAATGCAATATTGCAGCTTGGTTTTAATATCATCATAAAAGGCTTGGAAATGGTTTCAGAATTATGTCAGTAAAGTTTCAGCAAACTTTAGCGGAATATCGTGAAGGGTATTTGCGAAACTTTTTGTCTTGTTTTTTAGGCATAGCAATGACTTCACGTTCACATCTATTAAGTTTAAAACATTTTATTACTTTTTTATCAATTATGGGTGGTTTCATCAGTTTACTAAAGAATGCCAACTTGCGCGCTAATTGGCTGTGTACATGTTCATTTCCCATAGATTCCCTTCCACGAGTGGACAGATTCCGCAAAGTACATCTGCCTGCACTATATATTAGTATTACTAGCGACTTAGGATAGATTCATACTTCAGTGGGGCCTATATACAGACATAGAGCATATGGACAACGGCAAGGCCCGCTACAGTCATCCGTTTTTTCAATTTATAGTTTTCGGGGCAAACGGGCATTGGGACTTACAGACATACAGATGTGCGGGCGTACGGACAAAGGTGCGATTCGAGCCGTGTGTCCGTTTCTTTGCATGCCCGAGAATTTCGGTAGACTTGAGCTGACTAACTTCGCCGGACATGCGGGCTAAGTAAAATCATGCCGTTCGGTTCTGATGAACGCAAATATAGCTGAGTGGCAAACGGGCATTACGACTGAACGGACGAAACTATGAATTAAGCAGTCACGCTCCGTTTGTTTGTCCGTCTGTCCAAGTGTCCGGCAGGACAGAACACGGAAGTATGAATTAGGCATGGGCACGTTCACAAAAATCTGTAAACGTTTAAACGCTCGCGTTTACAGATGACAAAACGCGTTTAAACGTTTACACGCGTTTAAACGCTCACTTGTTTAACCGTTTAAACGATTAAACGTTTAAACGCGGTTAAACGTTCAAACGTACTAAACGTTAAACGGTTCGAAAACCGCATTTTTGAACTCGTAAACGGTTAAACGGTTCCAAACCGTTTAAATGTTTAAACGCGTTTAAACGGTTCGAACCGTTTAAACGTGCCCATGCCTAGTATGAATCGACCCCAAGTATTAAACTTTACATATATTATTACATTAATTAATTTTGTAAACATAGTGTATAACAAAGTGTACCGCGTTTACGCAGACAATGCTCAGCTAGTCTCAAGACCAAATTTGCTTGATTTTCTGATCACGACACTAGTCATGTGCAACAACACACCAGCCGATGCAACCAAGTCCGGTTGACAAACAATAATCCTGTCCCCAACATTGATTTCAGCTTTGATGCAGCGACTTGGAGCTGCAACTTTATGGTTTTTGTACTGTCTTTTATGACAGCACACCGCAGTTTCTATTGGTCTTTTTTAAAAATCTTTTAGCCACGTAGCACGTAGTCACTCCTTGGATGTAAAACTCTCCGCCCGCCACCAACTATCTTTATCTTCATTTGATTCTTGATCTTGATCTGATCGAACTAATTTGTTGACTTTGGTAAATATGATGATTTCTTGTAGTATTTGTTCTTTGTTAGAGTAAGTGTAGTAAACTTGAGCAAATTAAATAGCATTACGATCACACTATTTTTCCAGGTTCAAATTCAGGGAAAATAAAATGTTTTTGAACCCTTGTAATAAATAAACCGTAAGTCATACAAAAAAGTGTCTTATAAAGAAACGATAGGTGATAAAACTAGCTGCATTAAGACAGAAAAGTGATTTTTTACGTAGAACATAAATCGAGTTATTATCAATATCCTTTTTTTCAAACAAATTCAGATAGTATAGGTTAGGTAATCATATTGTAAATATTGTAACTATACTATATTCAGAATCTCTGAGTCATATGTATTTTTGGGTAGGCTCGAATTTCCAGTGTTAATTAACACTGGAAGTGCAGGTAGGTCGATCAACTACCGTATTTTTAATGCCTGACTGTCTGCAGTGCGGACGAGTGGTATGATAAATTTTTAAAAAGTTATGCCGGAGTGGGCTCAAACCACCTACTTTCCGATTAAGAGTCGCACGCTCTACCAACTGAGCTAAGCCGGTCGTTGAGAAGCCTTTGGTGTAATGCAGTGTCTACCGAAACGTAAACTGTAAAGTGACTGGCAAGCAGTATTCGCTGTACTGTGGTACTGTAAAGCGATTCAGCAAGCAGTGTCTATTAATAAAAAACACAAGAAAACCATCGGAGCTTTACATAGACTGAAATAAAATAAAATACTACTTTAGAAATTTTAACCAACGACCAGTGTGGGCGCATAACTACATACATGTTATTATTAGCTGTTGCCACTACAGTTTATTTTGAACAAGAACGGTGTTGAGTTAACCTGGCCAGTCAAAACAACAATCAACTATAGAAAACAAGAAAAGACCAAAAAGGCACGACCAGGCAAACGCGCACGGCCACTACAGGCCATACAAACAGAACAAACAGAACAAAAGCAGCTTCTCCAAAAAGACAAATTCTTCAGCACTCTTCCCAAACCGCCAAGCGCGAGCCGCGAAATTCTTCAAAATAGACACTCCAAGCAGACAGACCAACAGAGACACTCTTACTCAGCAGACGAGCGATTACAACATTTTTATCATATTACCTACACAGCTCATATGAAAAATTTACAAATTCCAATATTAGATATAGTATTAGTAGACAGACCCCAAACGCAAAACATTTTTGACACGACCCGATTCAACACGAGGGAGGATCCGACTTCCGAGTTTCCGACCCAGAGACTGACCCAACTTGTCGTGAAGCTGAGGTTACCTAAATTCTCTGAGCACCATCTTGTCACACCCACATTTTGACATAATGGTTAGATTTATTAGATACATTGTAAGAAGAATAAAACATTTTAGCGTATTAAAAGAAAGACCCAGTTGCTCCGAAAAATAGGTTATTACTCCAAATAATCAGTGTCTAACATGCGTGCACTTGACTCAAAAAAGTTTGGCAGCCGTGACGAGCGAATCTCGTCCTTATCTTTTTTTACGTAAAGGGTGCCAGTGCAACGATGTCAAATGTCAATGCTCCGACTTATAAGACATTACCTACCCAGATCTGATATTTTTTCAACGGAAGATTTTCAACGGGCCGTTGAAATCTACATATATAAAATTGTGCCTGGTGTCTAAAATTTGATCATCGACCAAGTGGTTATTACCGATTGACGACTGAGTTGTAGAAACACACGTAACCTTAGTCTATTTCTTAAAAAGATTGCCTACTTCCCCCAGTCTTGTAGTAAAAAATACTCACTAGTCACAAGCACAGAAACATGTAACGGGGTCAAAATTTTGGGGGGCCTCTCCTCTCCGACCAAAGTTTGGGGACCCTCCCCCACTGATCCCTACCCTAAATACACTAAATACTCTAAATATTGCGAAATTTCGTAAAATTTTCCCATAAAAGTGCAATCAGAAACGACCCTGACCTCGTAGGTAAATATGATAAAAAATGAAATTAAGTAATAACAAGCTCGTCTGCTGAGTAAGAAGTGTACCTCCTGATTGAGTACTGATCATGACCTTGGAGTGTCTATATTCCGCAAGAAATATTAAACGCGGCCATAACCGCGCATTAGAGCACGGTTATGGCGAAGAGTGAAACATGAAAAGAAAAAATACTTGTCATTTTTGGACGAAAAGCTAGCTCTTGTTCCTGTTTAGTTCTGTTTGTATGGCCTGTAGTGGCCAGTGCGCAAGTATTGCACTGAAGTCCCAAAAGTGCAAACCTACTAATAAAATTGAGTAAACTAAATTTCATTGAATATAATTAACTATAGTTGATTAAAGATATTATGTTAGCTGCCGACTGGCCAGTTTAACTAACACCGTTCTTGTTCAAAATAAACTGTAGTGGCAACAGCTAATAATAACATGTATGTAGTTATGCGCCCACGGTCGTTGGTTAAAATTTCTAAGTAGTATTTTATTTTATTTCAGTCTATGTAAAGCTCCGATGGTTTTCTTGTGTTTTTTATTAATAGACACTGCTTGCTGAATCGCTTTACAGTACCACAGTACAGCGAATACTGCTTGCCAGTCACTTTACAGTTTACGTTTCGGTAGACACTGCATTACACCAAAGGCTTCTCAACGACCGGCTTAGCTCAGTTGGTAGAGCGTGCGACTCTTAATCGGAAAGTAGGTGGTTTGAGCCCACTCCGGCATAACTTTTTAAAAATTTATCATACCACTCGTCCGCACTGCAGACAGTCAGGCATTAAAAATACGGTAGTTGATCGACCTACCTGCACTTCCAGTGTTAATTAACACTGGAAATTCGACCTACCCAAAAATACATATGACTCAGAGATTCTGAATATAGTATAGTTACAATATTTACAATATGATTACCTAACCTATACTATCTGAATTTGTTTGAAAAAAAGGATATTGATAATAACTCGATTTATGTTCTACGTAAAAAATCACTTTTCTGTCTTAATGCAGCTAGTTTTATCACCTATCGTTTCTTCATAAGACACTTTTTTGTATGACTTACGGTTTATTTATTACAAGGGTTCAAAAACATTTTATTTTCCCTGAATTTGAACCTGGAAAATAGTGTGATCGTAATGCTATTTAATTTGCTCAAGTTTACTACACTTACTCTAACAAAGAACAAATACTACAAGAAATCATCATATTTACCAAAGTCAACAAATTAGTTCGATCAGATCAAGATCAAGAATCAAATGAAGATAAAGATAGTTGGTGGCGGGCGGAGAGTTTTACATCCAAGGAGTGACTACGTGCTACGTGGCTAAAAGATTTTTAAAAAAGACCAATAGAAACTGCGGTGTGCTGTCATAAAAGACAGTACAAAAACCATAAAGTTGCAGCTCCAAGTCGCTGCATCAAAGCTGAAATCAATGTTGGGGACAGGATTATTGTTTGTCAACCGGACTTGGTTGCATCGGCTGGTGTGTTGTTGCACATGACTAGTGTCGTGATCAGAAAATCAAGCAAATTTGGTCTTGAGACTAGCTGAGCATTGTCTGCGTAAACGCGGTACACTTTGTTATACACTATGTTTACAAAATTAATTAATGTAATAATATATGTAAAGTTTAATACTTGGGGTCGATTCATACTAGGCATGGGCACGTTTAAACGGTTCGAACCGTTTAAACGCGTTTAAACATTTAAACGGTTTGGAACCGTTTAACCGTTTACGAGTTCAAAAATGCGGTTTTCGAACCGTTTAACGTTTAGTACGTTTGAACGTTTAACCGCGTTTAAACGTTTAATCGTTTAAACGGTTAAACAAGTGAGCGTTTAAACGCGTGTAAACGTTTAAACGCGTTTTGTCATCTGTAAACGCGAGCGTTTAAACGTTTACAGATTTTTGTGAACGTGCCCATGCCTAATTCATACTTCCGTGTTCTGTCCTGCCGGACACTTGGACAGACGGACAAACAAACGGAGCGTGACTGCTTAATTCATAGTTTCGTCCGTTCAGTCGTAATGCCCGTTTGCCACTCAGCTATATTTGCGTTCATCAGAACCGAACGGCATGATTTTACTTAGCCCGCATGTCCGGCGAAGTTAGTCAGCTCAAGTCTACCGAAATTCTCGGGCATGCAAAGAAACGGACACACGGCTCGAATCGCACCTTTGTCCGTACGCCCGCACATCTGTATGTCTGTAAGTCCCAATGCCCGTTTGCCCCGAAAACTATAAATTGAAAAAACGGATGACTGTAGCGGGCCTTGCCGTTGTCCATATGCTCTATGTCTGTATATAGGCCCCACTGAAGTATGAATCTATCCTAAGTCGCTAGTAATACTAATATATAGTGCAGGCAGATGTACTTTGCGGAATCTGTCCACTCGTGGAAGGGAATCTATGGGAAATGAACATGTACACAGCCAATTAGCGCGCAAGTTGGCATTCTTTAGTAAACTGATGAAACCACCCATAATTGATAAAAAAGTAATAAAATGTTTTAAACTTAATAGATGTGAACGTGAAGTCATTGCTATGCCTAAAAAACAAGACAAAAAGTTTCGCAAATACCCTTCACGATATTCCGCTAAAGTTTGCTGAAACTTTACTGACATAATTCTGAAACCATTTCCAAGCCTTTTATGATGATATTAAAACCAAGCTGCAATATTGCATTGTTAACTTTTGATTTACTTCTTAATACTTATCAACACATAAATTGAGGTCAAGAAGTCTTTTTAATTGTTTGAGGAACACACAACAGTGACAAGGACAAGTATGAACCAGGTTTTATGGCAATATATACAGTGTATATGATTTTGCTACGGTTTCGGTTTCAATACCTGCGCCGTAAAAGATCACGTGCTGTATTTTCGACATAGAGATAACATTGTTACCTTATTACCTTACTATACTATATAAATTTTTCGGCAAAAAAGAGAAATGATAATAACTCGGGAACGGCTCATAGGAGAGATTCCGTTTTTTCTTTAATAGATAGCGGAAGATACCACCTAACAGTTTTCTATTCACAATTAGTCGGTAAAATAAACCGTTTAGCCACAAAACCGGTTTTAAAAAAATAAAATTTTCCTACATACTTTCTTGAGCTAGAACTCCCACAGTAACGAATATGGTGGCATATATTTGAACTATTTGTCACCATATACACATAACATCGTTGACTCTCAATGATTACTTTTGTGGTGAAATCTTCTGCAAGAAAACAGTCATTTGGAAAACATCAATATTGTCAGTACACATATTTTCAAAAGTCGGCTTCATTTTTTGGTTTTTTCGTTTTTGCTGAACTACGATTTAAAACCCTCGGACAGAAGACCAGGAATTTACATCAACTACGTGAGATGTTCTGACTGATAAACACATTAAAGAGTCAACGAAAGTATTTCCCCACATGACGAACAAACTGCCATAGATATCAATCAAGTTCTTGCCGGTAAATGCAGTTCAAATTTGGGCAATTTGGAAATTCAGGAGGACACGCTGTTGATACTAATGACCTTGTAAGCCAGAAACTTTGTTACTTTTTACTCAAAAAGCAAATTTATGTCGCAACGATTAAAACTATATAATTATCTTCTGTGTAATAAAACGTCAATTACACCTCGTATTTCAAGCTTATAATTACTATACTATATACTGATAAAACAGAATTTTTAAGGGGTTAAAAAGGAATACATTTAACAATATATTACTAATGAAAAGTGGACTAAAACAGATAAATTACGTAAACGGCAAAATTTTAGCCCTCATTCTAAACTAACACTTGACTGAAACGGGTACAACACAACATTCTCAAGCATAGCCGCAACCACAGATGTACATGGGGGTCTTGGGGGGGGCAAGCCCCCCCCCCCCCAATTCAACATTCCGGTACAAGCCCCCTCACATATGACCCATCGGGACAAGCACCTGGCTTGGTGCTGAAAACATGTGCCCGAAAACTCAGAAATTGGCCCAGATCGCTGTAAAATACTTAAAAAAATGCCAAAAAACTAAAAAAATTGCTAAAAATAGCCAAACTTTGCAAAAAATTCACATTTTTAGGCCAAAACTGGAAATTTTTGCGCTTTTTTAAGTTCAAGCACCCGAAAAGTCGGGACAAGCCCCCCTGAATTTTCGAAAAATCCGGGACGACCCCCCCCCCAGACCGAGACCCCGTCTACATGTATGGCCGCTACATCAAAATGCCTTGTGCGAATTGGCCTTAACGCGTTAATTTTTGCAGCGTTAAGCCCTTTTCATACTCGTTCTTAAGGACTGTTCTTGCCCCCCAAGAAATGTCCCTGTCCATATGCGGGTTTGATTCATACTTTTCTGATTTCCTTTTCTTTTTCCCTGTCCCTAAGCTGCTTTTGATTTATACTTGTCCCTTAGCAGCTTAGGGACTGTCCTTAAGCAGACATAAGAACTGTCCCTGTGTCCCTAAGTAACGTTAAGCAATCTTCCACTTGTCCCTGTCCCTAAGCAAGTCGGCCAATCAAAACACGGTAGTCACTACATGTGACACCAAGAGCACCCAATCACGGACTAACTCGCCTACTAGTGAAAGAATGACGTGGGGTTGTGTTCCATTAATTTTATCGTTAGTGTTGGGCTATTTATACTGACATTTTCGGGCTCGAACATCTACTACGATGAATGTGAGGTGACACTATAGTGTCATTTAATTCTCAAATATTCAGAGCGTCATAACTAGCCTCAACGTTAACGTAAAAACATAAAATTGACGCCTTTCAACTCACAACAGTAGGCGCTTTTGAATGATATCTTACTTGACGTATACATTTACGTTTAAATTTCCAATTCTAAATTATGACGCAAGCTTAACGTTAAGTTACAGGCCATATTACCCATCAATTGAGAGCTCTCTGAATTTGCTTACAAATGATGCTAATATTATTATAGTTGTATCTCTACGCTATCAAAAGTTATGGCCATTTAAGCCTTTACTTAGGATGAGGATTTTAAGGTTTTCGCACCATAGAACACTTTTGTCATAATTAAATCGTAATTACTAAATTACGAAATGAGTTCTTTTTCCTCATGTCCTTTACGGCGCCATAACTGGCCTTTAAAAACCCGGACAGACAAACAAACTGCACCATTGAACTGCTGGCGTGAAGGGCAGAGGGTCCCCGAGCGCTCAGACCCCAATTAATCTCAGCGCTCCACGCCACCCCCATAAGCGCCCAACACACGCACTCCCTCGCCCGCACCCCCACACGCCCGCACCCACGAACATTTAATCAAGGAACATCAAATTCCAAACAGTTGGTCAAACCTCAACAGACGCACTAAATTGTACCACCTACTTCAATTTTAAAAAAATATGAAAAACAACTGCTCTACGTAGAAAAAATCATTTTGCGTCTTATAGGCAAATTGCAACTTCAGCTCCATTCTAACATTACCCTCAAAATAAAATTATAGTTTACCTCAGATCGACAGCAAGAAATACGCGCCTACATTGCAGAAACAAACACTACAAACTGCAAAAGCAGCAAAAACTCATCAAGTCAGCATCACCCCCGCACAAAAGGGGGCAGCGAAACACACCCAACCACCCAAACCCCCCCCCACCACCCCCCACACCACAACAAACCCACCAGCCCACCCCCCACCACACCCCCCCCTCCACACCCCATCGCGGACGCTCGTTAGCGTACGCGAGGGCAGACCAGGGGACGAGCCGGGCGGCTAGCGGGGGGCAGATAGGCGTAATCGGCGGAAGTCCTGGAAGCGCTGAATGGCGCTGGCAAAATACACTTAGGGCCTAATGGCCGCTGAAAAGGAAACAGCGCCTCTGGCGCTGAATAGTCAAAGGGTGCAGAAATGGAGTCGGACACGAGATTTAGGGGATACTCGTTTATTGGAGGCCGAGACAGAGTTATAAACAGGGGCAGTAAAGGGCAAAGCACAGAGCGGGCAGGAGAGAGATCTAGGACCGACTGCTCACGGTCAAAATTTTGTACCGACTCCTTTAGCTAGTTTCGGGAAGCTGCGGCTTCCCCTTGAAATTCTTTGTCGGGATCTCCCGATCCCGAAATCAGCCAATCAGAAGCGGCCATTCTTAGGCCCGCCTACCTACACTTTTACAAAAATCCACTTAAGGGCTGGGGGGTCGAAGGCTGCTGGCCCTCACACCTCGATATTAATTCCTTTTTAATTCCTGGTGGGCCCAGGTATCATAAATCTTCCTACTTCTTGGTGGGCCTACCAGAAAACTTAAATAGAAACCTTAATTATAAGGATTATTACCGAAACTCTGATAGAAAAACATGAAAAACCTGCCAACGTGAATTGGGGGGGGGAAAGGAAAAAGGGGAAGACGAAAAGGGTGAGTTATTACTGATACTTAATAACCAAAATTCATGTACACTAAATAGTTAACTTCGGCATTACTAATTACGTATTCTTGTGCGAAATATTTTGTATAACTTCATACCCGGGCTGCAGACCCGTACATAACATTATGCGTTTCACTGCGTTACCGTAATCCGGTAAGGAAATTAGGGTTTTCAATAAAACCCTAATTTCCAAATTCTCTCTCATGCCCCACATAAAAACTACAATAAACAATCAATGAAATGTTCCAAATATAGTCCATCAATAATTATCTAAAAACAACGATAAAAATGATACCAAACATGACATAATTATTACTAATATTATTCAATTACAAACGACACAAAACTTGGTTATTTTCCTGCTCAAATTGGCTCACTTCGCTAATTCACTTTCTGCAAAACTCATAATATAACTTCTAATAACTTCTGCTAAACTTGCGCTAACCGCTTCAAACTTCGTGTGCTGATTCTCCACTAAATATACTTTAAATCCGTATATCTCACGTTCCACAAAACCAACTAATTACTGACTTATAACACGTTAAAATTCGCTTATTACTTCTCTTTTCAGCTGCTCTTCAGCTGAGCAATATCTGGGCTAATATTTTGCCTTAGCCCAGATATTGTTTACAAACATAAGCTAGGCTTTTCCGATGCTCTCAGGGGGACTCAGAAATCACTGCTCAATTATTAATTATAACTCGCGACCCTCAGACAATACGGACAAATATCAATACTGATAATCATTATCGATACAGGGGCAATTATTATGAATACAGGGCAATTATTATACGACAATCGGCTTCAATTATAAACAGGGAGCACAAGGGAAAGGGGCGGATACTGGTTAGGGACATTATTACGTATTACTTCTACTTCCTTCTGTGCCAAATTCGTACTATACTTCAGGGGGGGGACTTAGGATTCATATAACTGACGGTTAACCGAATCAGGCGCTCTCGTACGGACATAGGGGGGAGATTGGGGGTTTTGGGAAATAAGCAAAACGGGGATTCCGCCTGAGAGTGTGGCCTCATTCTGCGCCACGTCTGATCGCTAAACTACGTACTCAACCGAACAAGTAGCTCACTTCTTGCAGCTACAACCGAAATCGAGCGAAACCTGTATCAATCAGGGGGCTCGTTAACCCTGTTTTATTACACTTGTAAACACATATTGTAACTCATATGTAGTGAGCAATTGATTAGATACTGGAATGTAAACCTACAAGTCGAATTTCATAGACATACATATGATCGGACGCTTAAAATTTTATTGCACTTCCTAACGCCTAAATTTCATTCTTATTTGAAACCTATGTAGCTCAAAACACTGTGAAACTTTCTTGTGGGCGAAAAACCAGCCTGGCGTATGCATGTACATATTTTACCATCAAAGCACATTGAACTTGAAAGGTCAATCAGGAAATTGCTTAATATTTTGAACATTGTCATATTATGTAGGTTTTTACTTGGTAGTCAAATAAAATTAAATAAAAATCAAAATTTTTTAAGTAAAAATGACAAACAATGCAGTATCTGAATGGAAACAGAGAAATCTGTGAACAAGTACGTCTGCCGAGTAGCCAGTTTTGGTATCAGACACAGTTTGTAAAGTTGAGGCTTTTAGGTACTATGAATTACTTTACTTTTACTAAAAGTTGATACTCAAACTACAGTACATATGTATGAATTCAAAAGTAATCTCCAATAGTTTACTGTTCCAATGGAACAGGTAGACGCGGCATTTCTTAAAAGATACTTATTACCTACATAGCACCGAGAGTACATAACAGGGAAGAGTATGACACTCTTCCCTACTCTAGCTAATCAGCCGGAATGATGCTCCGGCCGAAATAGCCATTTACGCTTTGATTTCAGGGGAAGGGTATCCCCCTTCAAATCAAGACATGTCTCGAGTTCAGGGGGGTACCCCCCCCCGCTTTAGCAGACCACCAGCATAAACTCTGTGGTGAGCTGGTTGTGTGCTGAAACGAGACGGGGTACTCCCCCCTGAATCAAGACTCCACCGATTTTGTGCTGGTGGTCGACTGAAACGAGGGGGGTACCCTTCCCCCTTGAATTCAAAACACTTTCCGGATTTGAGGGGGGGTTCCCCCCTGAAATCAAAACATGTCTTCATTCTAGGGGGTGCCCTTCTCCAGAAATCAAGCCGACAAAAAGTGAGCTGCTAGGAACTGACGATGTCAGCTCACAGTCACCAGCCAAATAAACTAACCAAAGTTAACCATACCAAGCCAAACCAAAGTTAACCACTAACCAAACTAACCAATTCAAAGTTCCAACTGCGGAAAGCTTTTGACTGAGTTTTGCACTGCAATGGCTGCAAAAAGAGACTTATTTATAGGGAATGTCAGGAAATATGTTATAGGAAATGAAAAAGCATTTTCACTGGCCCAACAGGTTCACGATGGCCTCTGGCCAATGTACTTGAAAGTGTATGCTTAATACTTACAGTCCATTTCAAATGAAAATGCCTCCGACACGTCGGCCGACGCCAAAATTTCCGACGCGTCGGATGAGGTCGCGAAATAATACTACTAATAATACTCTTAATACTTTTGCCGAAAACTTAGCTGGCTTATTCGACATTGTTATCAACTTTTGGTATAAAGTTAAATATGCATGCGTATCCTAATGTGTTGGGTACCCAACTACTAGCAGCTCACTGTAACTGTCTGCAGCGTAAATGTGCATGACAGTAAAAATCAATAATATTGATTTGTAAAGTAGCAGCGGTAATTGTTCACGCTAGTGTGATTGTGCTTGTGACATGTCAACACACAATACCGTCGGGGCAGGACCTGACATTTTTCTATGTTACAGGTCCTGCCTTAACTTTGTATATACGCGGCGGCTCTAGCCCCATAGTAGGCTTAACACTGTGATTACGGCGCACTTGTGATTATTTTCTACATTCGAAAAAAGCAAAATATTGGAAGGTAATTTGCATATTAGTACACTACAGCACTGTCTGGCAATAACAGCGTGCGTACACTACACGTAGAAACTGGAAAGCCCACAGCGGGTGCAAAAACAGAAAATAAAGGCGTGGCAAAACAGCATAAGAGGGAGCTCGAAAAAACTTTGTAGACGAATAAGGGCCAATCCGGCCAATGCCCCCGTTGCATTGTGGAAACGGAACTTTTTCTGGCAAATTGACACCAAAACAGTGAGAACCTGCACCCTTGGGCAAAACAAACTGAAGACTATATACCTACCAGGGCAATGATAAAGATAGGGCATATGCGCATCTACGTACAAAATTATACACAAAAGATACTACAAAGTGATTGCAATAATTCCGCCTCCAGGCGGAATAATAAATTTAACTTTATATTTTAGAAATAAGGTTTGTGTTATGTATTTCTGAAATAACTAAAACTTATTTCTACAGTGGGAATGCCTCTTTATTTCTGAAATAAGGCCTTACTGTATTTCTTATTTCTGGCTTCTTATTTCTTATTTCTGCCCAGTGGGAACTGGGAACCGGCCCTAAAACCCACACTTTCTTATGTATTCCTCATTTTATGTTTTAATCTTTTGTATTGCCTCTATCTCCAACAAAAAACTACATATGTATCTCTGAACGCTTTTCATAAACCTAGTCACCTGTCTGTATCTCCGTCGATAAGGAAACTAAGTTCACACCCTCACAACAAACTTTCAGAAACTTTATCAGAGCGTCCATGAAATAAGCATTCAAGCTTAGAGCTAATTCAGTTTTGACAAATAGAAATTGTGCTAATCTCAAAGTAGGTAGGTACATATATATTTCCGTTAACTGCGAAGTCTGTTGGCAAATCTCAAAATCGTAAATAAGAAATAACCACTAAAGTAAGTCTTCTTCAGAAAAAACTACATATACTACAAAACTAAGACACTGAAACGTCGGAGTGGTATGCGTTTTTACTGACTGATTAATTAGTTGGGCTCATCCCTGCTTTCCGACCTACCCCCCCCCCACCCCCAAATCCATATTTTCAATTTTATGCTCTTATTGCGTATCTCTTATTTCTGCCAAGTGGGAACCGGGCATAAGAGACAATCATAACAGATAAAACCTTTTTTAAAAAATTACAAATTTAAAAAAATAAACTGGAGTGGATCAAATTGATTAACCCTTTGATGCGCACTGTGAAGTGTGAACCTCAGGTACCTCACGTGGTGGATGCCCAATCTGGGGCTATAAAGCTTGGCTAGCTTATTCTAGTCAACTGATCTTCGAATTGTTTTTTCAGAAATAGCAGATCTTAGCATTTAGTGGCCCAATTTCAGTCCGGCTGCCACACAACAAAACCTACTGTATACTTGATTAAGCAGAGTGAAAATTTGACTTTTTTTCATCGCAAAAGTAGTATTTTCTTTATAGCCTCATAATGATATGTAATCGCAACTCTGGCAGTCAACCTTTTGTGCATCAGAAACAGCGGATATTGTAGTTTATTTATAGCAGACAACTATGATAGGCGCACTGTTGCTGTGTTAATACTCTAGGGTGAGGTACATATTAAGGCCGGTTCCCACTGGGCAGAAATAAGAAATAAGTAACCAGAAAAGAAATAAGGTCTTATTTCAGAACTAAAAGGGCATTCCCACTGCAGAAATAAGCTTTTGTTATTTCAGAAATAACAAACCTTATTTCTAAAATAAGAAGTTAAATTCATTTTAACTTAAGAAATAAGAAATAAGGAGTTAGCCAATCAAAAGCGTTGGTGGGTCTTTTCCGTTATTCCCCCACCAGTCCGGAATTTGGAATTTACAGAGCCGATTAGAAAAATTTTTGCACCAATGGGCTCCTCTTGACCTCAAGATTTCGAAAATGCAAGTTTTACAAAATTTTAAATTTTTAAAAAAATTAATTAATTTAATTTAATTAATTTAATTTAAATTAATTAATTAATTTGTAAAATTGTACACAAAATGCGGATTTTTTAATTTTCTGAGATGAGGAAAGTGATTTACATAATAGTTTTAGGGTTTTGGATCACTAACATTTAAAAAAATTTCCAAAAATTTGAAAGTTTAAAATTTTGTAAAAATTTTTAAAATGTTTTAAATTTAGTTCTTTTAAAATTTTGAGGTCAAGAGGAGTCCGTTGGTGCAAAAATTATTCAAATCAGCTCAGTAAATTCCAAGTTCCGGACTGGTGGGGGAATAACGGAAAAGACCCGCTTTGGTTGGAGCTTGCAACGCTAAGTCACGCCTGCTGATTGGACAATTCAAATATCGCTCTGTACGTACGTTCTGCTGCGTACGTACTTTCGAATTCCCGCCCATATTCACCCCCAGCCAATCAAATAACAGCTTGAAATGGGCTTATTTCTTATTTCTGCACTGTGAACGCATAAGCCTTTAATTCTTACTTCTTATTTCTTATTTCTGCCCATTATTTCTTATTTCTTATTTCTTAATTCTTATTTCTTATTTCCGCCCAGTGGGAACCGGGCCTTATGCCTGAGCGATATCGCAAAATTAGCACATTCAACTTTGAGCGCTTATAACTAAAAAACGGTGAGTCCTAGACCCTTGATCGACTCACCATGTTTTGTTCACCATTAAATTCTCTATCGAATGGTGGTTTCGCCAGCTCTCTACGACGCATGTAGCTAGAGCAATGGCCAAAAAACTAGAAGGTGTCAAAGTCTGGCTGGCTAGAGAGAAAAACCTCTGGGCATCAAAGGGTTAAGATAGGTAACATAACTCAAAACTAAAGTCTGACCAAAAAGTGCTGGACCCTGAGAGAAAAAAAACACGTGATTTCATTACGAATAGAACCAATTTTAAGCATAAAGAGCAACAGCGAGTAGTCACAAAAGTTACGCTACCTGTTTTCTCTCAGGGTTCAGCAATTTATGGTCAGACTTCGGAGACATCTCTCATGCAATTATATACACGGTTGCTCAGACTTTTGCGAAATGGTATAAACATTGGGTAATCATATGTTGACTGTTGAGTTAATGAAGTCGATCAGGTTAATCAAGTTATTTAGTATAACTTGTGAAAACACTCAACAAAAAAATACCACTAAAATATACCACAAAAATTAAGCAAATGGACGGCAACGAAGCAAGTGTATCATCGGCTAGACCATTATCAGGCCATAAAGTAAGAACTTTCAACAGCGAATAACATGCAGAATTTACTGATAAATGTTGACATAGTAAACTTGTTTTGTTCGAAGCTGAAACGTGCATAAACAAGTAGGCCCCAAAAGGGGCAAGGTTCCTTCCCCGGTGTCTACCTTTCAGGTTTAAATGAATTAGTTCTCTATTTCATACTTACCGTAAGCTGCTATACCTACTTCGTATCTTACTCTACTTTATCACTAGCTTAATATTTTAACTTAATCTAAATACGTAGTACGTACAAAAAAGTGCTGCAGGATGTTAAGCATCCCGCTGCACGAGCCATTTGGCTCAAAAGTGACACTTTGATCTGAGCTGAGCAAATCAGCTCTAAGAACAAGAAGCGATAAACACTGTTTTCTAATGGCTCTTATATACTGCTGGTGAAACATCCCGGTGCCGATTTTGAAAAAGTACATTGTTACAGCAGTGTACATTGATTATTGATTTTTCTGCATATACGCAGACAAAAATCAGCAGGCAGCTCCCAAGCTGAAAATACACGTAAATCATACTGGCTATGCAGCCTGCTCAGTAGCGTTAAACGCTATGAGCAGTTAATTTCAAAACAATAGTTCCTTCTCTAGAAGGAACAAAAACCAGCACAGTGAACTATGCAGATTCCAGTTACTTTTTTGCAAACCGTGATGTTACGTTTTATCCAGTTTTGTAAATTTCACTTTAGTCCAGCTTTCTTCATATTTAAATGAGGTCTTCAGTCACATCCCACTGGCGCCCTTACAGAGGTTTGGCACAAACTTTGAACGGTTTTGGGCACATGGTAATTCCGGCAAAATATTCGTCCAATCCGGGAGTGCGTTCGCCAGGAGGGGTGGAAAAATGAAACCGCTGAATCATGGCCGTAAAAAATAGAAACAATTCCATTTTCGCCAACGATTCGCCCAAACACACACGCTTGCCTGAAATAAAAAAAATTAATGCATATACTTTAATTCTAAAAAATTTAATTCAAATGTGCTAAAGGTATTAGCTGTTGTTAGTCATAGCGTGGTTAATACCTATTTGTCGGTGTGAAAAATATTGACTGGCTGGTGTAAACCTAATGCATGAATCGACCCTTACCGGTTCCGAACGGAATCAGTGAGTCCGGTTTCTGAAATTTCCCATCCTTGTCCAAATATCGTTCGGGTTTCATTTCGTCGGGTTCCTCAAATAAGCTCGCATCTTTGTGCACAGCCCACAGCAGCGGTATCACTGTGGTATCCTTTGGAATGTTATAGCCTAAAATGTGAGTGATCAAAAATCAAATTATTAAAAATCAATCCAATAAATTTACAAAAGTACATAATGATCACATTAACATTAATAAAGGGGACAACCACCCATCCTAGATTTGCAGACCAACGTTCTACCGTTTGAGCTACTGGGCCAATGTTGAGCTGTTGTCACTTGTCAGTCCCTTTAAGTACCAACGGGTCTGCCATATGTCCTACTTCACACTGACACTGCAACAAATAATGTTTCTGGGGTCCGCTCACATTATACCATTCTTATTTAGCAGTTAACAAATTGATTAAACATCCCAATTACCTTTCAGAGTCGTATCCTGCAAAGCCCGATGCGGCAGAGACAGCGGTACCAAATTGGCCAACCGTTGTATTTCAGCCAGCACCGCTTCGGTGTAGGGCAATTTGGAGCGGTGATTGAGCTCGGGACAATTGCCCTGACCCACCACCTCGCTCAACTCCTGTCTCACACGTCTCTGCACGTCCTCTCGTTGGCACATCAGCAGCAGGCCCCAGCGCAGTGTGGTGGAGGTGGTTTCCGTGCCGGCCACGAACAAGTGATGAATGCTGTGGATCAGTTGTTCGTCTGTGGATTAATAAATGCCAGAATAAATATATTAAATAATAAAAAATTAGGCAACCCTAAATTTATGTCAACTTAATGATTCCGAAGCCAGCGAGACTGTATATGTTTAGTGTTAAAGACATCGACACCTTATGATGTACTTGTAGGGTCTTATCCAAAATTGGATTTAACGGATTAGATTTAAATTAATTTTGCTAATAACACAGCACAAAATTGAAATAGCCGGCTGAAATTTCGCCCTACATGGATTACATACATTATCTCGGTGTGTTCCAAGTTTCAGTAAATTACTTTTAACTGAAGCTGAGTTATTGACGATATAAAGTTAAATCTAATCCGATAAATCCAATTTTAGATAAGATGCTTAGATCAACTAAATGAGGCTTAGTGTACCTATGGCTCAGAGCCACATAGCAAACTAGATCCAAAGATGAACTTCAAAATGGCTCAGAATACCCCTTCAGTCAAACCCACCCTCAGTGTAGGGCATTTTATCATGCTTGGCCTTCAAAAAAGCATAAATATAATCAGTGGCTTCGCTTTCAGGCTCAAAATCGCCCAAATGTTCTTTCAGCTTAGTAGCAGCGAAACCAAGCAGTTGTTCGCGTTTCTGTTTCAACTGCAGGAAAATTGGGTTCAAAAGTGCCATCCAAGGAAAATAATGAACATAATGGGTCACATTGAAACCGGCACGTGAAGCCAAGAAATTAATTTTATCCAGTAGTTCCTTAAACTGGGGATCGTCATATTCAAAACGATGACCAAAAACCAAATGACAAATCACGTTGGAGACTGCGTTGTTAAGTAGTTCTTGGAGATCCACTGGTGCACCTGAGAAAGTAAAAAAATTTAGTGGAATCTGGGCTTAACTTTTCCAAATGAAATCATTCGTTACGTTAGCCTCAATGTTTGCTGCTAAAATTGTATTAGTGTTCAATTTGGGACCAAAGCTGACCGATGATACTTTTAAGAAACGGTTTCAAAATAAATCTTGAAATTTGCTACAAAAACTTTGTACAAAAACAAAAAAATATGGACATAAATAGGTATGTAAGTGTCTATTTTCTAAATTGTGTTTCAACAGTTCTGTCTGGGGGCCTATTCCTTTACCGGATTAAAGGGTTAATTATAATCGGACTAAACGGTTTAAAAATTAAGCTTAAAAATGCCATTCCAAAACCTCCGGATTAAACGGACTTAACTTTTAGCGCACTGCTTTTTAGTCGGACTAAACGGACTTAACTAAGCACGCTAATGTTAAGCGTGCATGTTAAATCCGTTTAGTCCAGTGGTAGTTTTGGAATGGGGTCCGACTAAAATTAAGCCGCCGACTTATTTTAACTCGTTTAGTCCGTTTAGTCCGATTTGTCATTCCATAACCTCGGACTAAAATAAGTCCAGTCCGTTTAATCCGGTAAAGGAATAGGCCCTGGGTTTCGTATGATTCCAGAATAAACGCTAAAAAGCTGTACTAAGTCCTACTTATACATATACATATGAGGGGGGATGGAGCAGGGACCCCCCCCCCCAAAAAAAAAACAAGGAAACGTAGGGAGGGTCCCGAAAATTTGGAAAAAATGTAGTAAAAATGGCACTTGTACAAAAATTGTACAAAATTTAGGGTATTTTTGGTGGATCAGGGGGAGGCTAGAATCGGCTAGAGAGGCCCCATTACATGTATGGTCATACCTCATTGAAATAGCCGTTTTTTATCAACTTTTCTTGCACCGACTACCACCCACCCTGTAAGTGGTGAATTTCATCGACAACTCTGGCGCTTTCTTCCGTGATCACGCGCTCCATCAGTGGCTTGCCGAATCCGAAGTCCCTCAGAGTCTGCAGAGCAAATCGCCGTTGGTTTTTCCATCGATCGCCGTCGTTCGTCAGCACACCTAAAACAAAAATACGTAGACTTGATAGAAAAGCCACGAAAACATCTTTATGAACTATTTATTTTCCTGCAACAGTTGTATAATCAGCTTATAGACAAGCGGGCAAGCAAGACCTTATACTCCATTGTCCTTTTTTTGTAAGTTCCGCTGGCGTTCGTTTGAGTATTCAGAACTTCAAGCAAAGTTATCTCAAAAACAGTTATGGCACATACCGTAAGCTTTAAACAAAAAATATTCGATAGAACATTTAGACCAGGGCCCAATTGTATAAACATTTCAACGGCCGTTGAACTCAACGGCCGTTGAAATGAACGGCCGTTTAAATTGTTTGAATTTTATAAACGATGAAATCATGTGGTTTTGGCAGAGAAAAATGTGAATTTCAACAGTGATTTTATAAAGAAAAGTCCGTTGAGATAAACGGCCGTTGAACGGCCGTTGAAATTTTTAAAAATTTAGAACGAGTAGTTGGAAAAAATGATTAGTCGCGTGTTTTCAACGGAGAAATTTCTGAAAATCCGTTGATTTCAACGGAAAAATTTTGTTTATAAAATCGCTGTCAAAATTGCGAAAACCTCCGTTGAAAATTTTCAACGGACTTTTATACAATCGAAACATTTTGAACGGCAGTTAAAATGTTCAATAGCAATGGAGAAAATGTAGATTTCAACAGAGAATTTTTCAACGGCCGTTGAAATAAACGGCCGTTGAAATTTTTATAAAAATTAGCAAAATTTCAACGGCCGTTCAAATTTCAACGGCCGTTGAGATTTCAACGGCCGTTGAAATTCTTTATACAATCGGGCCCTGATTGCGTTTTTTAATACATTAACAGTATTTTTAAACTTTCCGATTTGGTGTAGGTATTTACATGCACACATGTTCAAGTGTTCAACTGCGACTGAACTCAAGATAAACATTTTTTGTAAAATTTGTCTTCATAATAAAAATAATACCAACCATAATTGGTCTCTTTCTTGAACACGGTTCGATTAGGTCTGCCAGAAAAGATATCCCCTTGTTTCAGCATGGCATCTTTGATAGTATCCAAGTCAGCCAAACAGATGACTAATTCACTGCCCAGATAAAAGCTGAAAATGCTCCCATATTTCCGGGACCACTCCTGCAGCTTTAGATGGGCGGTGTCGGAGCTAATAAAGGGTAGAGATCCCACAATGGGAAGTCCCAGGGGTCCGGGAGGGGTATTTCTGGGACGTCGAATGTAGTAGAAGATACAGTAAACAATAATAAATAAAAGAAGCAGAGTAATAAGGAAAGACATGGCTACATTGGAATCTAAAATGGAAATTTAAACCATTTAAGCAAAAGCATACACATATTCAATTTAACATACGTAACTTAAGTTTAATTCGTGGTTTAAGGTTGCCTCCATGAAAAACTTAAAAACAAGAAACAGAAAATATAACATTTACAGTAGGGTAATACCGAGATGGTGCTCAAAATTATAAAAAATACTTCACAGTTTGGGTTATTAAAATTATTGGTCAAAACATGTATTAACAAATACAAAATACCACAAATTATGATAAGGCCCTACCTAACAAAACAACTAAAATGTACAAAAATTAAGAAGACATTACAGCAAGTTTGATACCATCATCACGCCAAGAAGTCAGACCTTCCAACAGCAAAATAACATGTAGCATTTACTGATATTGAAGTAAATACAGTAAACTGGTTTTGTTCGAAGCTGCAACGTGCATGAAAAACCAGCACAGTGAACTATGCAGATTCCAGTTATTTTTTTGCAAACCGTGATGTTACATTTCATCCAGTTTTGTAGAAACTACAGGACCTCAAAAATTAGCGACCATCCAGCAAAATTTCACAGAAATAATGTCGAATCTGCAAGTTTCAGGAGGGGGGCTACCCAGGTCAAAAATCACAGTTCTCCAATTTTGCTTATTTTCACATATGTTACTCCCATACATGTAACAGCACCAAAATTTTGGGTACCCCTCCTCCCCTGCGTCAACTCAATTTTGACCCCCCTCCCTCCCCAAAATGACGCAATTTTTACCTTTTTTGACCAAAAAACACCGATTTTGACGGAAATTTTGGTAAAAATCGCTTAAATTTTACGAAAAAATGCTAATTTTTCTAGTTTTGGCCAAAATTTTACTCCCGCCGGGACCCTCCCCCCTCTTTCCCCCCTGGCGAGACCTCCCCTCCCTCCCCCGGGACCGAATTTTGGGGGGCTCTTCCCCCCCCCACCCCCCCCCAACTACATGTATGGTTACTCCCCCAAGGCAGACCAACCTCAGATAAGAACAATTAAGCTTGAAGGTGCACTTTTGGTTCAGTGCGTTTGTCAGTGTATTTACATAGGCAAAAGGGCGTACAAAAGCCTAAAAGTTGTACTTACTTAGACAGTTCTAACCCAAATCACATCAAACCAATCAGGCTGAAACTTGGCACAGTAGTAGCCCACATGTAAGCGCAAAATCGTATGATCCGGATTTCTGACATGTATTTTCAAATGCAAAATCGAGGGCGAAATGTGAAAAAATGGCCGTTTTTTGGCCCCGCCAAATTTGAGTGATTTTACATCTGGCGTCATTGATCAGGCCATGGGCAAAAGTTTAAAAAAATTGATCATAGAGGTTGAGATATGCCGTTAGGCTATCGAATCATGTAAAAATCAGCTTCGTCAGTATTTACAAAAATTTCGAGTAAAGGGACGCTTTGCGGTCACATTCCCATGTATCACGATTTATTATACCCCACTCAGACAGATATAGCGACCAGCTGCATTTAACCCCGCGCTGTCCTTGTAGACTATTTTTTGCGCATTACCTCCTAGCTTCACTGAGCAAAACGGCAATCTACGCCTAACCCTGAGACAGTAAAACTGCGATAGGAACCACCCTACCTCCCTCCCGGCCGACAGACCCATGGCCTATATAGGGCTTGCCCACAGACAGTAAAATTGTCAGGCGAACCACCCCCCCCCCTTCCCCCCTTGTATTCTAGCTAATACAGTGTCTTTGCTTTAATCAAAAAGTTACGTAAGTACAGCTACGCTTTAATTTTAGTTGAACTAAATTGAACGAAAACGAAATGAAAATGAAAACGAAAGCGAAAACGAAATGAACGAAACTCAAATAATTTCTATTGCAACCCAAAAGTTGTAAGCCAACACACTTGCTTTGATTAGTTTGTAATGGATGACAGCGCCTGTCTCTTTCAGCTACCCTAACTATTTCTTGGCTATTCATGTTTGCCGCTCTCATTCTCAGCTGCGTAGGTAAATATGCTAAACTTTAAAGAAGCATACCGCCATAAACTTGACAGCTGAGACCGCCTCAGCTGCCAAATTACACAATGAGCGAAAACGAAAACGAAGCAAAGAGCGAAAACGAAACGAAATTGAACGAAAGCAAAAACGAAAGCGAAAACGAAAACGAAATTTTTATCAACCAAAATTAAAGCGTAGCTGTAAGGATATATATGTAGAAGTATTGAAGGGGTACAACGCGCATTGGCTATTAGCGCTATAGCCGTCTTTCGACTAGGAATCGCAGGATTCTCCGGCTATAGCTCGGCTATAGCCAGTTCTTGAAGGTCAGGAAGACAACGCCTCAAGAATCGGCTATTAGCGCTATAGCGGTGTATTGACTAGGAATCGCCGGATTCGCCGGCCATAGCTCGGCTATTGCCGGCTGAGATCGGTGCTCTAGCATCGAAATTACGGATTATAAAAAGTAGTGTCGCCTGTCAGAATCGAAAGGCCAACCTAATGGCTAGAAGTCCAACTGCCTTCCTGTTGCGCTACATGCCACCTTGAAGCCCTATCGTTCAATTATCAATAAAACAGGATTACACTGTTGACTGTTTTGCTAACAGAGTAACAGGTGAAGTAAGATAAAACCTAGTCACTACATACGTGTGAACAATTATTTTTGGCCACGGGGTGTGTCCCCCCCTCTTCTTTTTTCAATAAATTTGTATGTATATATATACCTTTATTATTACTATGCTCTATTGGCGTATTTTTTCGTCGTTCGTTCTAAAGCTGCAGTTAGTGTCAATAATCCAGACGACTCGGTGGCCTAGTCGCAAAGCGTTCGCTTGGTAAACGGAAGGTAATAGTGGTTCGATTCCACTAAGTCGTCTTCTTGCATTTATTATTTTCTTAGTCTTGGGAATCGGTAATTTCAGAACTGACTTTTAAGAGCTAGCTATGGGCGGGCTATAGCCGGAGAATCCGGCGATTCCTAGTCAAAACACGGCTATAGCGCTAATAGCCGATTCCTGAGACATTGTCCTACAGCCTTCCAAGAACTGGCTATCTGAAAATCAAAATTCAAATTAAAAACTTGGCTATATGAAAATCAAAATTCAAATTCAAAACTTGGCTATATGAAAATCGCCAGAATAGCCACGGCCAGCTATAGCTGCGGCGAAACAGTCGAATCGGATGTGTTCTGAAAATCGCCACAGCTATTGCCAGCTATTTCAGACTAAACAGTGTGTTTGAAAGGCTATTGGCGGCTAATAGCCAAATCGCCACTTCTTAGGGGTCTCTGTTGATTTCAAAAATAGCCGTAGCCCGGCTAAATAGCCGGGTTTCTTCAGTCAAAACTTGGCCATTTGAAAATCGCCAGAATAGCCACGGCCAGCTATAGCTGCGGCGAAACAGTCTAATCGGATATGGGTTCTGAAAATCGCCACAGCTATTGCCAGCTATTTCAGACTAAACAGTGTGTTTGAAAGGCTATTGGCGGCTAATAGCCAAATCGCCACTTCTTAGGGGTCTCTGTTGATTTCAAAAATAGCCGTAGCCCAGCTAAATAGCCGGGTTTCTTCAGTCAAAACTTGGCCATTTGAAAATCGCCAGAATAGCCACGGCGAGCTATAGCTGCTATAACAGTCTAATTGTAAATATATATGTGCTGAAATTCGCTACAGCTATTGCCGGCTATTTTAGACTAATCAGTGTATAATAATTGGCTATAGCCGAATCGCCGTTTCTTTGAGGCATCTAAAAAACCGTGATATATAGGAAACTTTCCCGCTTTGCAACCACAAAAAACTTTTTTTGCGCCTATGATTTACACATAAAATTGAATTTTTGAGAGCCCCTAGTAAAAAATTGGCACAAGCATTGGTTCCAGTTTGTTACATCTGCGACGCACTTTACCTGGGGCTACATCGTGTGCAAATATGAAGCGAATCGGAGAACCTCAAATTTTCACTTTTACCGGAAGGCCCCCCCCCCTTAAGTCCATTACTTAAACAAACGGTATGTAAGAATTTGAGTCTAAAGTTTGGGCGGAGCTTGAGCGTACATAGTACATACACATTTAAATCTAAAGCCTGTTTAAAACTGAATGAAAAAACCTGCGGGATAAAGGCATCAAGTGCCCCATCTAGCAACCCAAGGTGTGCCATCTAAGGTCGATTGGATAAGGATATTGGATTATGGATATTGGATACCATAGATAATATAGCCTCTCCGGGCACGAAATGGCAAAGCTGAGGATTACCACTCTTTGCCACACGACGCCTCAAGGGGTGTTCCTACGTGGGGAATCCACACGTTTTCCCACATGGTGTGAACCAGGCATAAAGTCTTTCTGAATGGCATAATTTTTCCTGTTGGGCCACAGCCCAACAGGTCTTTAATTTTGATTCTGGTATCTTAACACAGTTCTAGCGTTAAAATGTTAACGTGCGGAGTGTGTTTTACACGTCTTCTACCGTTGCTTTGCATCTGTCACAATAAAATGCCTGTTAATATTCAGTTAGTTGCTGTTTTGCGGTTGCTGAGAAAGTAATTTGAAAATGTAAAAGTGTGACGAAAAGGAGGAGAAAGGAGAAAGTACACTTTCGCTGGCCCAACAGGTTTACGATGGCCTCTGGCCAATGTACTTAAAAGTGTATGCTTGATACTTACTGAATTCTTTTGCCGAAAACTTAGCTTGTTTAATCTAGAGTTCTGCCCGGGCCTGTAGCGGGCCGCGGGCCGCGGGCCGGGCCCGGGCCGGGCCGGCCCGGGCCCGGCCCGGAGAGATTTTTCAGAAATGGGCCCGGCCCGGGGCCCGGCCCGTAAAACTCCGGGCCTCGGGCCGTGCGCGGCACGCCGGGCAGTAGCGGGACTAGGACCCCGGGCCGATCTCTGCCCGCCGTGACGAGAAAACCATAAGCCCAAGGCCGTAACGAGCATCAGCAACGTATGAACAATGACTGCATTGAATATATATTGATGTTTACAAGTGCGCAGGCACTTATACTACTGTAGCGGGCGGCGTGCCGCGGGCCGGGCCCGGGCCGGGCCGGCCCGGGCCCGGCCCGGAGAGATTTTTCAGAAATGGGCCCGGCCCGGGCCCGGCCCGGAAGCGCGCTAGTCGGCCCGGCCCGGGCCCGGCCCGGAAAATTTGCTAGTGGCAGAACTCTAGTTTAATCTTTTTTCTGAAAGTATACATTACACGGCCGACCTGTCTTATTAACCAACGTCGTCAAGCTCCACGTTCACATGAGCTTGCGCTGCAAATTATTAGCCCTGGCTAGTGGCTCAACTGCAGCAAACCGCAGCTACCTGTTCGAATCGAAACCCCTTGGGTGGATTTCACCACGGTGGTTTTTAAAAACCATGGTTTTATGTAACGTTTTTATATGATTTGCACGTATTTTCATTACGAAATATCGCCTGATTCGTTATAAATTTCGTGGATTTTCTAAAACCATGGTTTTTGCTCAGTTGAAATTTCAAACCTGCAGCATAGCAGGTATGTAAAAAAAGCACGAAAAACGTATGTAGCTCTTATCCATCGTTACGTGATTCATAGTGAGGTGAACCAATTCTTTGTAAACCACAGACGTGATCTTATCTCCAAAGACGTTCTAACTACCAATCAGAGCCCGCTAAAAACTGTAAGAATAAAAATAAAAAATAACAATAACACTGAAAAGTTTATTGAAAATCAACAGTTGATAACAAAAATGACAAGTAAAGCACACAGACAGGCTTTATGAGAACAGCAACACAGCATTAAGATTTTTTTTAACATTCAATTAGTTTCATTAGACCTAAGCTTTAATGTGAACATCTTTTCATGGTTTTCAAAATTCAACTCAAAGCCTTATTTAATATAATACTAAAATCAATTTCTAGTATTTTCTAGTATCCCCTATCAGTGGTTCGTGGTCTGGGGGGTGCGCGAATGATGTCGTCAACTCGAACAATCATTTCCGCCGCTTCGGTGGCCGACAGGAGGACGCCTCTTTTAACCTGCAGTGATTCCAGGATGCCTAGCTTGGACATATCGCCTACTTCTCCAAATATCATATCTAAAATAAAATAAATAAATAAAAATAATAAATAGTTCGGCTTGAAATCTGTCAAGTAAAAATATATCTTTGCAGGATTTGGTATGATACCAACAAAATGTAATAATGCGATAATATCATTAACGCGCAATGGTATTAAGTTCGATTAGGCCGGAAAAATTACCAAAAGTTCACGCAACCAATAATGGCAAACATGACAATATTATTAAGATAATATAAAACTAAAACGGTAAGTCGTATTGTTAGGGGCATCCGAAGGCATAGCCAAGGCCCAAGATGAAATAAAGACACTAATTTCTAAAATAAAAATTTCCTTCACATCCCGCTCCCCAAAAATTCACAAATTTTCAATCACCAGAATGTCACAAAATCCTGGCATTAGCTTAGAACGCATTAGGCTCGCTTCATTCTTACAGCCGTATGTCCCTTCAGCCTGCAGAAAGACGTCACTAGCAGCCTAGTGCAGTGGATCAGCCAGCGCCTGTGACGTCATTATTTCGTCATTTTGTCGGCTGAACGGACATACGGCTGTAAGAATGAATCAACCCTAAATTCATGCAACACCATTCAACCCACCAATGCCCATGGTCTTGTTTCCCTTGGCGTGCGCGGCTCTTAGCTGTGCGACCAGCTCGGCCGAGTCGTAGCCCGCGTTGTCGGCAATGATGGTGGGAATCTGGGCGAGGGCTAGGGCGAACGAGTCCATGGCCACGGATTCTTTGCCCGGCGTCTGCTGGGCCGCCAGGGAGACCGCCACCGACATGCCCATTTCCATACAGCCTGGAAAAAACAGCATAAAAATTAGTGGTGAAAGCTATTAAAAAGTATGACTAAGGGTCTATTCCTTGACCAGATTTAGTCCGAGGTTTTGGAATGACAAATCGGACTAAACGGACTACTAGAGTTAAAATAAGTCAGCGGCTTAATTTAGACTGACCACATTCAAAAACTACCACTGGACTAAACGAACTTACTATACACGCTTAACATTAGCGTACATAGTTAAGTCCGCTTAGTCCGATTAAAAAGCAACGCGCTAGTATAAGCTAAATCCACTTAATCTGGAGGTTTTGGAATGGCATTTTTAAGCTGAATTTTTAAACCGTTTAGTCCGGTTATAATTAACCCTTTAACCCGGTAAAGGAATAGGCCCTTAGAAAGAAAAGGAAAATAGGCTTCCGCCACCACAACACAATATATTCGCGACTCACAAAAAAAGATTGTATTACAGACCTAGCTAATAGGTTGCATCTGCAGTTCTGCACGCCCCAAGGCCCTACTACAAAACTGACAGTTTGACGATTGTTAGATGAATTTGATAACATACTGTTGCCCTAAAAATACGTACATCAGCATCTAGCACCTGAGGAATTACGTCGACCGAAGCAAATAATGCTAAAAATCGGTCACTGTCATATCTGAAAACTGTTGAGCTAATCTAGTTGACAAACTACGTTTCTTAGACTTAAAAAACAAATTTTAACGACAAAACAAAAGTATATAACGACATACTAGGTAAAAATTTTAAAAATTTTTAAATTTCAAGCCAACTTTGGTCTACTAGTGTCTCCATAAATCAGCTTAATCAGTTGGACTAATTTAATCCAATCTCAAACTAATCTAGTTTACCCCCGCCATAGATAGTCCTGGCGTCCTTGACGTGCGTAGTCAGCACACAGAGCGCATCGTGCAGTGATCGTTCCGCTTCGTCCAGCACCTGTTGTGTCGCCCCGCGAATCACAATCGTGCAAGCTTCGCCCAATGGAACGCCTGCAATAACAACAGCAATCTACTTGCAATTCAAACTGCGATCACCTACCCTCCCCCCCCCCCACAAACACATATTTCAGAAAAAACACAAACTCTGTAACGTCCAAATGGGAAAATTGCTGAATGGCTGAATAACTCCAAATCTACAGAGCAATGAGACATTTTTCTGGCAGTTTGATGCGATTATCGAATTATACGGTAAATTGAAAAATAAATTATCGGTAAAATTTCTACAAACAGTAAATTTCACACTAAAGCCCGGTTCATACTTCGTGCTTTATGCTTTGTGCTTTTGAAGTTGTGCTTTCTCGGTTCATACTTCGTGCTTTAGTGCTTTTGAAAATGTACTTTTCCGGTTCATACTTTGTGCTTTAGTGCTTTGTGCTTTTGCAAGTGCTTTAGTGCTTTTCAAAGTGCTTTTGAATGCACTGTCAAACATTTTTGGCAGTGCTTTAGTGCTTAGCCAATCAGCGTGAAGTGGGTATCGTTTTCAAATTTTGAGTTCTCAGACAGGTAGTACTTGCAAAATTTGGTGGAGTTCTTTTTCCTAGAAAAATGTCGTGTGAGAATTCTGAAACAGAGGACAAGCGCGACTGCAGGCAGGATGAAGCTTTGATTAAGGCAGTCAGGAAATAATAAAACAACATTTTTGAAAATCTACAACTACAACGTTTTGAAAATCTACAACTAAAATCTAAATGAAAAAGTCAAAATTGAATAAAAAATAAAATAAATATACACTTGTCTGTGCAGTAAAATACGTTAGATGAAAAAAAAAATTAAACTACAGAAAAACATACACTTTATATTAACCAAAAGTATTGCTCACGTGGTTTAAGCAGTGCTTTTGGGGACAAATGCTGTCACCAAAATCACAAAGTACGATGCACAGCTCAAAGCACAGACGGCAGTGCTTCAGGCACCACCAAAAGCACAAGTTTTCAAAGCACCAAAGCACTGACGTAAAGCACAAAGCACTAGAGCACTAAAGCACAGTGCTTGGAAACATTCGATGTCAAACATCCAAAAGCACAGTCGAAAGCACAAAGCACTAAAAGCACAAAGCACAGTGCTTTTGAATTTGTCAAAAGCACAAATTGTCAAACATTGGAAAGCACAATGCAAAAGCACTAAAGCACCAAAGCACTAAAGCACAAAGTATGAACCGGGCTTAACTGCACATTATAACTATAAAAGCCAGCATCGGTTTAGTATTAAACAACAAATAGCTCACTGGGCAGCGACGCTGAATGATTATTCACCCCCTCCCCAGTCGGCCACTCCCCGAACTTATCACGGCAGTCAAAAAAGAGTCTTAATACTTCCTTTAATCCTTCAGAAAAAATGTCCAATCTGTAATATTAAATTCAGAAAAAAAAACTAAATTAATTACCGGAGAATTTCAGCAGGGTATCCTCGCCAATCATCACCTGTTCGATCAGATCACACGATCCCAGCTTCACTGATTTGGGGGAATCAAAGGTGGACACTATTTCACCGCCTGGAACAATTTGAATCACAAAAAAGTTTTCCGACAAAAAACTAAGAAATACAAAAACGAAGCAGAAAACAAGTTGATAGAAATAAGCAAGTTATCACAGATGCAGATTAAAAAGGTAAAATTATTTCAAATTCAGGAAGCTTCCATATAATGATTCTCAAAATGAAAACTAAACTTTCAATCGTTTTGTATTCGGTTATTGTAATATAGCTTCTATTGGCTAGTTATGCTAGAATATTAATTCTTTCCTAAAGCAAATAATTTTATTTCATTTAACTTATGCTTTTATTGGAATTATATATATATATATATATATATATATATATATATATATATATATATATATATATATATATATATATATATATATATATAATATATATATATACCTAGAACCAGGGCTAATCTCTCGATCCCTTCAAAGTCCGCATGTTCGATGGCCATCACCCCTGCGTCAGCAAACAACTGTTCCGGATAGTTGTAGATCAGTTGTCTGAAAAAACTTCAGATGACTGCAAACTACCATACATGGGTGTGGGACCATATATGTAACAGCACCGAAATTTTAAGTACCCCTCCCCCCCCCTTAGTGGGGACCCCCCTGCCCTGTGTCAACTCATTTTTTCACCCCCCTCCCTCCCAGAAGTGAAGCAATTTTTACATTTTTAGACCAAAAACACCGGTTTTGACATTTTTGGCGAAAATTTCGGTAAAAATGGCTTAAATTTTACAAAAAAAGCTGATTTTTTCAAATTTTGGCCAAAATTTAACTCCCTCTAGGACCCTCCCCCTCTTTTCCCCCTGGCGGGACCCCCCTCCCTCCCCCGGGATCGAATTTTGGGGGGTCTTCCCCACCCATCCCCCCCTACATTTATGCGTGGGGAGCAAAATCGCTCCCCCCAAACCTGATCCCGCAAAACTGCTCGGCTAGACTTGGTTGGCTCAGGCTACAGATTTTACCAACAACACTACTTTTAGAAGCTAAAGCAGCTAAATACTAAAATATGAACACAAAAATTCGTTTCCTTCAAGTATTCTGCCGTAAAAAACATTAGTTAAATAAACACTTATCAAAACCAACCTATTAATGAAAACATTAATGTTATGTCCGATAATTTTGTTGACTTTGTCCTTCATCTTTTCTTTCTCAGCCAATTCCATTTCGGCTACTTTGGCCACTGAGTCCACGCGCACTCTTGAACCAAAAACCTGAAAAAAACTTTATTAACCAGTCAGTTTTTCCATTTTAACTTTTTTTCTCTTAATTTATTTTCTCTTTATGTATTTTTTTCCAGTCACTTTATTCTATTAGGCTATTTAGCTTGGCGAACGCAGTCATAGTACTACAGCTTATAACTTACTATAGTGACACTAAATACCTATATTGCTGTCGACCTGTGCAAACGTGCCTTCTGCTCATGCAGTAGACATTAAATAAATAAATTATTACTATTATTACAGCTGAGCAAATAAGACAGTTATTCAGAGAAACTAAATAAAAAAAGTAAAATAAATCCCGTCTTTATTAGTAACAATAAAACTACATATGAAAACATTCCAATTTTCGAAAACAAATTACGTCTACACAAAAAACACCAACTTGACTGTCAAAATGTTGTTTTTACTTTGACTTTATCTGTGTCCATGGGCGTATTGGCAATCAGAATGCGAGCTTTCTCAATTCGTTGTGGTTGATGAATGCCGGGTTTTTTGTCCAACAGGAAACCTAAATAGTAAAAAAATGGTACAGTCCCTAAAAATAATTTCAACTATGAAGTTCCTATGAACTATGAAGTCTTAAAATTCCTATCCAGTCTCAGTTCAAGACGTCAAGAAAAATATACTTAATAATGACTAACATAACAAAACTCTACGAAAAAATTATACCATCGCTCAGATAGGAATCCGTCATGTTGCCACCCAATTTCTTCACAATCTGAATGGCATCCAAATTTCCACTGCCCTGAAACACAATAAACAATAATCCGTACGACAGTATGGTAAAGGTTAAGTACCCGTCGACAGACTACAAAGTATATAGTAAAAAGTATTCTATTATAAACGCCAATATGATAGTGAGTAAACGCAATAACTCAGATCACTTGAAATGTAGATAAACAAAACTTAGCCCACAAAAAAGGTTCTAAGGCTAACAACTGAGTACTGACGCCAAACATGTTTAATTCAGTGAAAAATAGGTTTAAGAATGAAAAAAGGAATATTATTTCAACTAGGTGTTGAGCCCCAAGTGAAAAAGACCCTTGCGTGAAACAGTGAAGTATTTTACGCAGGTTCTACTGAATTAAGGTATTTAAAAAAACAACCATAAGGCTGCAGTTACGGCTTATTCTGCTAATATATATTCATAACCCATCTTTTAAACTTTTTCCATAATCAAATTATTAACCAAGCAAAGCAATAAACTATCTTTCCGTTAAAACGCTCACTTTTAAGCGCATCACCGCGTCAACAGCTAAACGGGCAAATTCTTCCTTGTGCTGAGCCACGATTTTGGAGGATAACGCAGTCCGGGCAATTTTCATCAGCTCTTCACGAAAACTATCTGGATCTTGGCTGAAATGCCAAAAAATGATTTTTTTACTTTTTTAACTATTTTTAATGAGCAACAAAGCCTACTCTAAATTTAACCGAACATGGTAGGTAAAGCGTAAACTCGTGCTATACAAAAAACACAAAGTCACAAATCATAGACTACCCGTACAATAGCAAACAATACTATTTGTAAAAAAACCCTTGCTTACATACCAAAGAATATCTCTACTATAGCAAAAATACTATTTTAAAAAAATGCTGATCACTATGTAAAAAATGTTCGTCAAATCCCATAACATTTTCATTATATACCTGGAGGCGACGGCAGCTTGTTCCATGTGAGCCTGAGCCACACTGCAAGCTTTGCGCCATCCAGACACGATGGTCTGCGGGTGAAGCTTCATGCCAATTAATCTTTCCGCTTGCTGCAATTAATGTTCATAGTTTAAATCATACATGTAACGGGTCAAAAATTAGGGGCCCTATTCGGCCAAATCTTAGGGTTCCTCTCCCTGGATCGACCACAAATATTATATTATGAGAAATTTTGTAAAATTTTACTAAAAAAGTAAATTTTGCCCACATTTTCAATACCCCCCCCCACGGCTCCTCGATTTTGGTGTGGTCCCCCCATACCTGTAATGTTTAAATTACGGGTTTACATAATAAAAAAGGGTGCACGCCCCCCGCCCCAAATTTGAGATTCGCAAATCTTTGGTTGGCCGCTACTTTTTGGTATTTATGGCCGCTATAAAGTATTTATTTTATAATCACCATGTCAAACACTCATAGAGTTAATATCCTTAACATAAACAATTATATTGTCTGTCTACACAGTGGCACACTAACAGAAAGTCTACCCAAAATTTATTCCCTTCTGTTGATATGCTTACCCTTAATAATTCACAGGCTAGCACTGTTACAGACGTCGTGCCGTCTCCAACTTCGCTGTCTTGCACTAACGATATTTCTAAAAAAATATAATACATCTACAACATATTATAACACATTAGCTGAGCCAATATAAGTACATATTCAGTTTCATTATGAAATAATATGTCATAATAACTAATGTCATCAATATTAAAAAGTATATACGAAAACGACAGCATATATACGCATACATGTATGAGGGGGGGGATGGGGGGGGACACCCCCCCCCCCCGAAAATCGAGGGGTCGGGGGGAGGGTCCCCAAAATTCGGGCAAAATTTATTAAAAATGGCACTTTTTTTCGAAAATTTTACAAAATTTTTTGGTCGATCTAGGGGGAAGGGTCCCCAAAATTTGGCCGGAGAGGCCCCCCTAAAATTTTGACCCCGTTACATGTATGTATATTCGCATGCATGAACTTACATCCCATTGAACAACAATCAAAACACGGTCGGCCAGCTAACTCAGCTCTGAAATGCGGAGCTCATCTCTCTAACTACGCGATACTATTGTAGAAAATGACTCCTAAATGCATATAGAAGAAGCCTTACGGCGTACATAAGGTATCCCTATCCTCTTGCATAGATTATTGGTCAGAGAAAGAAGCTAGAGCTTCAGCGTAGTGAAACTCAATACACCTATCGAAGGTAGGAATCAAAGTATCAGCCTTCGGAGCGATAGTCCGGCACCTTTGGAGCTATAGCTAATAGCTAATACAAAAGCATTTTTGGACAGAATTATATATGTATAATACTTTAATGTTTAATGAATGTTAATGTTGGACCAAACTTACCGACTAGAATCTTAGCTGCTGGATTATCTACTCCAATGGACTTGAGTATGGTGGCGCCATCATTGGTGATTTCAACGTTTTCTGAGTCCCCAGGTCCAGAGCTTAGTAAAATTTTGTCCTGAAAGTAGAATATATATCAATATTTGGTAGTCGAGCAAAAAAGCTCTTTATATAAACCTTGAATACGCTACCAGTTGACATCAACTCTCATATTACCAGTTACTAACAATTTTCTAGTTTAATGGCAATAAACAATTTTATATATCTATATATAAATTGTTAATACAATGGCTTCGACAGCGCCTAAAGCCCGGTTCATACTCGTCCTTGTCCTTGTCCCTATCGTTTTGTCCTTGAGCGATTCGAAGAAAACTGCCTGGCCAAATAAGCCAACTTTTCGCATGATTACTGCCGGGGTCACTTGCAGATCGTATGCAAAAAATTAGCCGAAACGCTTGTGTCAATTGTTCACAGTATCAGACCGAAAATTGTCCTTGTCCCTGTCCCTGTGTTCTTAAGGACAAGTATGAACCGGGCTAAACCCTAGAATATATTATAGATATTATATCAATATATTTACCATTCCCTTGGGTCCTAGTGTGGTCTTTACAAGATCTCCGATTGCAATGGCCCCCACAAAGGACGAAAGACGGGCGGTCTCGCCCCGCTCTTCCTGGGCGTCTTCTTTCAAAACATTCGGAAGCATGCTGGTGACTGGTGTAAATGAAAACGTGTGATGCTAAATGCTGCTAAGACGAGAGTGGCCACTTGATGCTGCAAAACATAACCTTCAGTAAAATTTGGGCCACTCGTACCGGTGCAACTGATGAATAGGAGGGAAAACTCTATTTGAATTTTTCATTGCCGAAAAACATCATTACATATAGTTTTTTAGTGCGCTGAGTTTATTTTTAGAACTTTTTAGCTTTAGAAAAACGATTTTTAGCTTTTCAAAAAAATTGAAATTTTGTGCAAAATCATAATTTTTTGTCATATTGAAGCAAATTGTCGAAAATTAGACCAATACAGTCGTAATATCAGTCTGAAGTTTGATCTTTATGAAGTATATAATAATATATTTAATTCGAAAAATTTTCGGGCAACAGGGCAGCTCGGCCCCACCCTCAACTTGATTCTGGCTACCAGGGTTGGGCACCGGAAAAAAACTCCCGGAAAAAAACGGTTTTTTTCCGTTTTTTTCCGTTTTTTTCCGAGGGGTCGGAAAAACTCGAAACTTATAAGTTAGTCCAGTAAAGGTTAAACTTGCACAAAATGCTTAAAATCGTTTAGAAATACAAAAGTAAGACGTTTTTGTGACTAATGTATTAAACTAGTTGGCAATGGGTGGAGGGAACGATACTGAGTTCAAATTTTGATATTTGCGTAACCCTTGATGAACATGGAAATATACGGTTTATTGAGAAGCTATGAAGCTATCCGTTCCTTTTCAGGGTGTGTAAGAGAATATAATGAACCGTGTCTGTAATCACTATACTATACTATATCGCTATACTGTATGTAAGCCGAACTATATTCTATAAACACCTGCTTCCTTAATAGGTAGTCGCAAGTAGTGCTAGAAAGTTTCATGACAGTTATAATTTTTAATATTACATTTTTCGTGACGTCGGACCAGCTTATTTTTTTACTACTTTATCTTAAGTAACCTCGAGCGGTTGTTTCCTTTCAACAAGCCAGCAAAAAACAACTTGATTTTACGAAAAATTAAATTAACGTTTCACTTGAATTTTTAGCATTTTCAATTAGAGCGGATCTCCATTCAATCAGCGAAATTGGATCAACATTTAAACATACGCCCTATTAATACTAACAAACTAATCCCTATAAGGTTATACATTTATTTAATGGATAAATTTTCGTATTGATACACGTACATTTCGACAACAAATCAAAATATTTAACCAGAATGCAACAGCATAGAACTTTTAGGCAATTATCCAGGGGTTTGAGCTGTTCTATTTGACCCAAGAAAGCCTTTCTCTAGACGCAATTCTGACCTTTTTTGGCGAAAAGTATATAATATGGCGGTTTTCCCGTTTTTTGTGAATTTAGGCAAAAATTGTTTAAATCCAATTAAGAGTCCAATTTTGAATTGCTAAGTACATTAATTCTTCAAAGGTTAGAATACCCACCCTGAATGGCAGAGTTTGAATACACTTTGCAGTTTGCAATGTCAGAACCATTCACTATTCTGTCGACTTTAGAACCCCACCAGTAAACAGACAAACTGACAGCGAACTTACCCCACCTTAGTCCTACACTCCTTCCTACCCCACCATAACTAATTAGACAAATTTTAAAACAGAAACACGGGCTATTATGGTAGTTATAGCATCTATCTAGTCCAGAAGAAGCTTAATAACCATTGAAGAATCACCTGTGAATAATAATGAAGTTACTAAGACGCAAAATGTAAGATTACATTTCAGAACTACTTTACCATCATTTTTGGACATCGGTAAAAAACTCGGAAAAAAACCGGAAAAAAAACGGTTTTTTTCCGGCCATAATTTTTTTCCGGAAAAAAACCAACCCTGCTGGCTACGCTACTGCTTAGTGCTTAGGCTGAGGCTTAGGTCCTCACGCGTAGACTCAGTTGTGGGTGCGCAAAAGAATAGTCTTCTTAGTTCCCTGCATCAATTAAAAGGATCTTTGATACTATGAAATAATAAATAAAGCTGAACTTTAAAACCGAAATTGCCCGTCAGCGTGAGCTTGGCTCTGAGCATTATATATATTATCGAAGTTTTGAACTAGGATTTGGGGCATTAGAAATTATTATTAACGCCGTATTTATGCCTTAAAGGTGATATTTTTTGTAGGGAAAAATTCTTAATAGCCATATGTTACGCAAAAATATATATATATATAAATTGTTGAATTTTAAATTCATTTTAATAAGTTTATTTCGCCAATTTTATAATCGAAAAAATCACCATTTTTTGGCCAGAAAAAGCAAGATCTAGTTGAAAATTATTTTGTTTTTTAACATTTATGTCGGATATGAATAAAAAATGTCATTATGTGTTTTCGAAGTCAAACTCTGAGCAATAAAATTCATATAAAAAAATTTCTAAGTTTACATAGTTTTAAAAAACTAAAAAATAACTGCGCAGAGCCTACAACTATAATTGTGCAAAATTTTGTAGAAAAATGTCCTACCAGCATTTTATAATCAAATGCCGAAAAATTGGTTTTGTATTCACACAGCCTATATTTGAGTCTGCTGCTTCTGAAAATGGTTTCTTATGCGATTTTTTTGCACAGAACGCAATAAAATTGTTTTAATTTTTCATTACAACTAATAAAATTATCGTAAAAAAACGTAAAACGTATCGTCTGTTTGGAAAAACTCAAAAAGCGTTGATGCACTGGCTTACTTGCTGAATTTGTGTAAAAGTCGACGTCACTTTCCTTCCTGCAAGGCTCATCACATAAACATACAAATTTCAAAATTCTAAAATTAATCCTAAGCCTAAGCCCAAACTGAGCCTGATAATAAACCTGGGACTAAGGGCCTATTCCTTTACCGGATTAAAGGGTTAATTATAATCGGACTAAACGGTTTAAAAATTATGCTGAAAAAAGCCATTCCAAAACCTCCGGATTAAACGGACTTAACAGCTAGCGCGCTGATTTTTAAGTCTGTTTAGTCCGATCAAGCTGGACTTAATTTTTCGCGCTAAACTGTTTAACCCGGCAGTTTTGGAATGGATCAAATTTATAATCGGACTAAATTTAGTCGGACTTAATTTAGTCCGGTGTCATTCCTAAACTTAAACTTCCCGAATCCCGACACAGATAAATTTGGATTTCTGGTGCACTATAATGTGTTTTCGCACCAGCCAATCAGTTTTGTCTCCGCCTACAAACTTTTGTCTCTGATTGGCTGAGCAGTTGAAGTTGACCATTAACTCGCTGTTTGAATACAGCGTTTTCGCAATATAAAAAATTTACTTGCAGCGGCACATAATGCAAAAAAAATAGCTGCAAATGATGACATATTAGTTTTTAATATCCATTATATATATAAAGACTATTTAGCACGTTACCGTTCAGGCGGGCGTAGCTGAGTGGTTAAGGGGGTAATTGCGTTTTTAGGTGTTTTTTTGAAAAGCCATAGCTCAGCGTTCACAAATTCAAATCACAAGCGGTCTTTTGCATTAGATAGAACAATATCTTTTCTAAATGTATGCCATGCATTGAAATTTAACCTGTGATTTTGTTTTCAGTATAAGCGACTAAAGAAAGGTCCTTTCCAAAATTTTACAATTTTTTACAAAAAGTTTGCGCCACAGCTCTGGATCATACGATTACCTGTTAGGGCTGAAAGTTGGTAAGGTTTTTGACATGTTTAAAATCCCCAGGCATGTCCCCCACTTTTTTAATAACTAGTCAATTTACTGAGAAAATAGCTGATAAGCAAACGCACCGAAAATGTACGATATTTTCTTGTAATTAAAACCCTCTAAAAACGTCCACAGGTGAAATTTCAAAAAAGTGAGAGACATGCCTGGGGATTTTGACCTTTACAGTACTGTCCCAAAAATTTATGATCAGGCGTCACTTATAACTTGAGTACTGGTGGCGCAAAGTTTACATAGAAATCACAAAAACCTCGAAAACGCAACTACCACCTTAAAGAGTTCGCCTTCACCGCGCCTCGTTGGATTTCGAATCCGACTTACTTAAAATTAAATAATTTTTTTGAAATTTTTGTTTAAAATCCTACATAATATCCAAAAGCTTTTTAGAAACCCTTTGTTTAAAAATTTTTAGATTTTTGATAAGAATTTGTTAAAAATTGACCAAAAAAAGCAATTTTGACGAAGATTTTTTGGAATACGTTTTTAAAACGGATAATTGAAATACACCATAAAATAGCCCAATTATTCAGCAACAATTTGATATATAGATCGTCCAAATCGGTTAAGATAATCATAAGTAGCAAGCGAATAATTGGGGGGTACCGGGAAGTTAAGTCCGTTTAATCCGCGTAACAGAACGCGGACTAAAACTCCATGTAAAATGCAGCGAGTGGACTAAAGGGACTTATTTAAATCCGGTTTAGGAACGGAAATTTTTTAATCGGACTAATTTTAGTCCAGCTGAGAGTTTAATCCGGTGGTAGTTTAGGAATGGGATCGGACTAAAAAGTTTAATCCGGTGGTAGTTTAGGAATGGGTTCGGACTAAAATTAAGCCGCTGACTTATTTTAAACCGTTTAGTCCGCTTAGTCCGACTTGCCATTCCAAAACCTTGGACTAAAATAAGTCCAGTCCGTTTAATCCGGTAAAGGAATAGGCCCTAAGCCTGAGCCTAAGCCTAAATCCTAACCTAAACCTAAATTTGAGTATTTTTGAAAACGCACACGCACACTCACATGTGATGAGCCTTGCAGGAAGGAGAGATCAATAAAAGTCGAATAAAGGCCCGTATTCACATACTAACTGTTATTCACAAACAAACGCTAAGCGTTTGCTAAGCGCTAAACGCTTAAGTATGTTTAGCATGGTAGAAGTTTAAGTTTGTGAATAACACTTAGCGCTTATAAGCGCTAACAACACTAAATGTAAACACTAAGTTTAACCGTTTGTGTTAGTATGTGAATACGGGCCAAAATCAGTAAATTGTCCAATTTTTTTCCAAATTTTTTGCTATGGAGATACTTCAGAAATAGTATTTTGGGCAACTTTTCTTCAAAAATGATAGGTCATTTTGGCTGTTTTTAAAAAATACGGCCCAAATCCTTGATTCCCGGAGCGCCCCCTTAATAAAAGTAAAAAACCCCATGGCTTTGATCTGATCTCTAGCCCCCAAAATAACTGTTGCAGCTTTTAATTAACATAAAAAAACCAAGATTTAAACTCAGCAGAAAAAAAGGAAGAAACAAAAATACAATAAATTAAGGTGGTGGTGTCGCCAAAGCAGTTTTGCTCATAGGCTGCAAAATGAGAACTTTTTGTTTTGAAATTGTACGTTCATTGAGAAACTAGTGAAATGCCATATGGTGTCAAATAAATACTGCCAGACACTAGGCTACCAATACCATTTTACTCTCCTTACAGCAAGTCTCCACACGTGTGAGTGTGCGTGTGTATTTTCAAAATCAGTCAAATATCGACTCAACTTTGGATTTAGGCTTACGCTTAGTCCCAGAGTAAATAACAAGCTTAGTTTGGGCTTAGGCCGAGGCTTAGGCTTAGTTTTGTAATTTTGATATTTATTTGTTCATGTGATGAGCCTTGCTGTAACTAAAGCTACGTACCAATACCTACCAATATTTTTAACCAATCACCATTTGTGAGCCAGACATCACACAATAGAGACATAAAAGTTCAAAAAATCAAGCCAGATATCAGATTGGCCATTTTGTGAAGTATATGTAATGTTTTGACGCACAATTTTTTGCCACAAATAAGAAAAATGAAAAATGAAGATTAGTTTGTCTTTTGATTTCAAAATAAGTGTCTGAATTTTTTGGAATTTATCATTATTGTTGTGAGTACTTTACAGGTTACGCACAGTTTCACAGTTCAAACAGACATTACTCCACAACCACTCAAGCAAATTGTACTAAATTTTGTGTGCATAAACTAGAGTATATGTGCTTTTACTTTGTGTAGAGAATCTAAACAAAAAGTTTTTTAATTGTGACGAAATTATCGAATGTGAATAGGTTTTCAAAACGTCATTTTTCCGACTTTGCGACTTCACTGCTAACTGTAAGCTGCATCAATTTTTCTGAAACTTGGCAAAAATATTTGCCTTGAAACATATTTTTAGAATATATAAAGAACAATGACCTATCTTTCACTGAAAAAGTTTTATAGTCGTGCAAAATGGGCTGCTTTCGCGACACTACCCCCTTAATGTACAATAACAATATGATATATAACGTGACGTAAACGGTATATAAGGGACTTTAAGAACGTTACAAAACGATTTAGTAAAAGCAGAAAAAAGTTAGAAAAAAGTGAGAAAAAACCAGAAAAAAGCTAGAAAAAACTAGATCGTGTTTTGAGAAAGTTCGAAAAATCTAAAAATAACTCACATCGCGTTATCAAACAATCAGAAAAGCACAGTCAAAAACTCACAAAAAGCTGGAAAAACTAATTTAAACCCACCAAAAACACCGGAGAATACAGAAAAAAGAAGCTAAAATAATGCATTACAATGAGAATTACAGACACAAAAGATTAAAACAAATGATAAAAAGGGCGTAAAAGTACTCCAAAAGCATTAAAAACCTATTTGGGGCAAATCTGCAAAAAGTCAGAAAAAAACCAGAAAAAAACTAGATCGTAAGTTAGAAAAAAACTAGAAAAAAACCAGAAAAAAAGTTAGAAAAAACTAGATAATTTTTTCTGGTTTTTTTCTAACTACAAAAAAGTTAGAAAAAAACCATAATAAAACCAGATAATTTTTTACGATCTAGTTTTTTTCTGGAAATAATTTTCCTGTGCTTAGGCTTAGGTTCAGGCTAAAGGCCGATTCACACGCTGCGATTTTACTACGATTTTGCCTCAGCGATTTAGTCGCTGCGGCAAAACGCAGCTTGCCGCACGCAAAACGCAATGTCTGAACAGACGCAGCGTTTTTAGTGCGGAATGCCTGCGTCTTGATTTTGCCGCAGCGTTGTAAACGCCAGACTGCTATTCGACCTGCGATTTCATTGCGTTTTGATGCTGCGGATGTGAATCTGCACCGGTTTAAACAGTTTTCGCGGAGCAATTTGTCATTTTTTTGAAAGAGTGAAGACGTAGAAAACTGGCATGCGAGACGCACTGAGGCCGCAAAGTTTGTTCAGACGGTGCGTTTCACTTGCGACACTCTGCGGCTTGCGTCTTGCGTCAAAATCGCTGCTGCAAAATCGCAGCGTGTGAATCGGCCTTTAAGCTGAAAGTAGGGATACCTTACATGAGATAAAGTAACATATAACAATACAAAAAACATAAAAATTAAACCTACCTCACACATTTAAGTTAAATTATATATAATCCATTTAATAATCCATAACAATTTTTTGCGATAATTCGCATGCTTTTTCGACTTGGAAGTGACGACTGAGATAAAACAAAATCCAGCCGCCAAAATCCAAAGTCTGGTAGCACACGTTGGTCAAATTAAATGGCATCAAATTTACAACATCCATCGACCTGCAACAAAAAGAACAACGCTGTATTATTTTTTAAAGAACGTACGTTCTGTTCAAGGCGAGTTGAACGCTTCTGAGAGTCGCACGCTGAGTGGCAGCAAAGTTTGAAGATGCATACAGTACAATTCTACTGTATTTGCCTCCTGAAACAATAAATTTGACAAAAAGTATACAGAAATTTTTACCAACTGAAATTTGTGACATTCTAAGGATACATCTCCAAAATTGCTGCGACTACGCGAGATCGTGTCAGAGCATTTTTATTGAAATGAAATCAATTGTATTTAAATTATAAAGAATATTTCTGAAGTATTTACTTTTATCATTTATATGGCGTATTTGATGATACCTTCTTGAAAAAATGAATAAAACCAGAGAAAGCGACACGCTACATTTCTGTTGCCACAGACCATATTAAATTTCAGGCCAGTACAAGTGGTGTAAGAAGTAGAAAGTACATCTCTTGTGAACGAGTATCTGTTAAAGGCCATGTTTCAGGAGTTGCGTCAGGGGCAATTGCGTTTTTAGGTGTTTTTGTTTGCGCCACAGCTCTGAATCATACGATTACCTGTTGGAGCTGAAAGTTGGTATGTTTTAGACATGTTTAAAATTCCCGGGCATATTTTTCACTTTTTAAATTACTTCGCGATTTAGTGACAAAATCGCACAGGACAAAGGCACCAAAAATTCACGTATTTTTTAGTAATTACAACCTGTAAAAAAAGAGAAGCGGTAAAATTTTGAAATGAGACTTGCCTAGAGATTTTGACCTTTACATTAATGGGCCGAAAGTTCGTGCTCAAGCATCATCAAGCATCACTCGTCACTTGAGCTCTGTGGACGCAAGTTAACGTTGAATGCACAATTTTCGAAAACGCAATTACCACACCACCTCAAGTATTTGTGTTGGGCGTAGGCTTAGCATGAGGGTTAGGCTTAGATTCAGACTTTAGTTTTAAGCTTAGTTAAAGCGTAGAAGAACAAATTAATTACACAACCGCTTAGGCTGCTTGTCTATATGACTAAATTTGCAATGACTCATTCACAGGTTCACAACGGACGCTGCAAGAGACACTTAAAATAACGTAGCTTTAGTTGCAGCAAGGCTCATCATATAAACATATAAATTTCAAAATTACCAAACTAAGCCTAAGCCTCAGCCTAAGCCCAAACTAAGCTTATTATTAACTAAATTAACCAAACACTAACTAAACACTAACTTTAGTGTTTCACTAACTTTTTAAGTGTTTAGGTTGTGAATACAAATTAGTGCTCCAAAAACACTAACACTAAACTTAGTGATAGTGTTAGGGTTAGTGTTAGTGCTAGTATGTGAATACGGGCCTACATGTATATGAAAGACCCTTGAACTACAAGCCAAGCCACACATAAGAGCGAAAATTTGAAATTTATTTTTAAAATTTTTATCAAATCTGGAGCGGCACAAACTTGAATCTTCATGGCACAAATGTTTTTACACGTAGTAGTTTTAATTTTAAAAAAAGCGAAGCATGTAGTGTAAGTGGCGCTGCCACCATTGAAAAGCGTTAAGTTGACAGCCCCACATTTCAAAGTTGATAAACTTTCCACATGTTGCATGAATCCAGCTAGTTTTTGCGGCACAAATCGGCACAAACTCCAGGCTAGTTCGTGCCACCAAAAGCGGAGTTTGTGCTGCAAGTGGGGCTGTCAACTTAAGGTGGCGCTCCTGAAATGTGGGTTTTGGCCATTATTTTGAAAATGCGCAAAAATAACCATATATCGTAAAAACAAAAGTTGTTCAGAATTGAATTTCCTTTAATTTGATGTGCATATAACATGAAAAATTTTTTGAACATTTTTCATATTTTTTCAGCAAGAAAAATAGATTTTCACGGAAATAGCTTTACAAGCCAGTGTATATACACGTACACTGTATGTAATGATTTTGGAAGATTGAAAAACACTAGCAGCTGTGTTTTACTTGAACATACTTAAAAATTTTCGGTGTTTTATTGAGTTTGGTGCAGTTTGTTTGTAAAATAAGACAGTATTTTCCGCATGATGTTGAAAAGAAGTGCGTGTGAATACAAACGCAAATTTTCGGCTTGCGCTTTTAAAAAATTGGCTCAACGAGGAAAGTTAAACTTTGGCACATAAATGCACCTCGTTGTCTTCGAGCGGTCGCAAAATTTGATTTTGAGCAAATCGATAGTTTTTGAGAAATTTAGTTAAATTTACGTTTTTCGAAAATCGTGATTTTAGTGTTTTTCAATATATCGATAATATTCATCAAAAATGACTTTTTGCGACCGCTCGATCACGTTGAGGCGAGCAAAATGAGCTATTGATTGTGCAGCAGCTACTTACTTGCGAAGAGAAATCGCAAGCCGAAATTCCACTCACGTTTGTTCTACAGTGAATGCTAATTTGTATCAATCAACTTTATTTTTTGTATTTAGGCATACTTTTACACCAGCTTGCCATTGTGTATCTAAAGTTGGCCCCAAACTGCCGTTTTTTGAAAAGTCACATTTCAGGAGCGCCACCTTAACGCACCTGTAATTTTGAGAATACGGCCCCAGGCTGAGGCTAGGCTTAGTTTTGTAATTATGCAATTTATATGTATGTTTGTGCATAGCCTTGCGCGAAGGAAAGCTACGTCAGGCTTAGGCGTAGGCTCAGGCTTAAAAATCGAAATTTTCAGAAAAAATCCTGCCAGCTTATCCCAGATAATCCTGCCAACTAAGCCTAGACGATGCCTTAAAACATCATAACGCTCTCAAAACTATCCGAAAACAAAGATTATAGCCATTTTTGGCTTCGAACTTTGGCCTACGTTCGCTTCCAAAAACACTGAGAATCTGGGAGCTAAGGCCATGGCCTAAATTTTTTCGGATTGGCCTCAATTTTTTCAGCGATTGAGGCCAGCTGGCCTAAACTTTTTTAGCTGCCGATGCAGAAAAAATTTCTGATACGTCTCCAATTGACCAAATTTGGTCTAAAAATCTCCAAATTTTTTTCTGGGGGCTGCCGCCTCCAGGCCCCTGCGACTTGTAGCTTACTATACCTTGTTATTATCTTTCATCAAAGCTTATATATGCATGTATACACAAAAACGTTATGCTGCATTTGCATGACTGCACCAGTATATTATGCAACATTTATTTGTGTAATACAGCACAGGAAGCCCAATTAGATGAAAAAATAACAATAAATTATACTCAAAATAACAAGAAAAATTTAGCAATATTTCACTGTAATTTCTACTAATTATCACTCAAAATTCAACAAAAGATCTGCTGCATTTCAGTAAAATATCGAAATTTTTTCAACAAAATATCAACAAAATTTATACAAAAATCTGAACCTATTTCAGCAAGATTTCAATAACATATCCAAGACTTTTCAACTAATTTTCAACTAAAAAACGAAATCTGAGTGCAACGTTCAACAAATTTTCAATCTTTTTATCATCATTTTTTCAACAAATTTTCATCAATTTAACGTTCTGCTATCAACAAAAAGTTTACATTTTTTCTGTAAAATTTCATCAATTTATCATTAATTTTTCAACAAATTTTCATCAATTTAACGTTCTGCTATCAATAGTAAGTTTATATTTTTTAGTAAAATTTCATCCATTTATCATCATTTTTTGAACAAAATTTCATCAATTTAACGTTCTGCTATCAATAGTAAGTTTAACTTTTTCAGTTAAATTTCGTCAATTTATCATCTTTTTTTCAACACATTTTCATAAATATTACATTCAGCTATCAACAGTAAGTTTACATTTTTTCTGTTAAATTTCATCAATTTATCATCATTTTTTCAACAAGTTTTCATCAATTTAACATTCTTCTATCAACAGTAAGTTTACATTTTTTTCTTTAAAATTTCGTCCTATTAATCATTATTTTTTCATAAATTTTCATCAATTTAACATTCGGCTATTAACAGTAAGTTTACATTTTTTTAGTAAAATTTCATCAATTTTTTGTTAATTTTTCAACAAATTTGGTTCAAGAGCAGCTGGGGTGGGGAATAGTGGAGTGGATCTATTTTTGGAGAAGAGCACCTTGAGCGAAGCATTTTTTAAAATAGAACCACTATGCACAAATTTGGACTTTCTGAGATATCAAGCTATGACCCCTTGAAAATCGTGTTTTCAGTGTTTTTTGGAAGTGAACTTCAACTTAGGCCAAAGTCTGAAGCCAAAAATGGCTATAATATTTGTTTTGGGATAGCTGTGAGTGCGTAATGATGGGTCAGACCGAAGCGGGGGGGGAATCATTTTGATTCTAATTCGCTTCCTACCCCATCTTTTAATAAAAATATGAAACCCCCATCGTCAGCCATGCCCCCAATCTGATCTCTAACCCCCAAAATTTTGTCTCGGCTAAGCTGAAATGATTCTTTAGGCTAAGCTGGCGGGTTAAATGCAGTTGGGGGGGGGGGAATAGTGGACCTATTTTTTTGAGTAGAGCATCTTGGGGGAAGTATTTTTGCTTCAAAAACCCCTATTTCATTTTTTGGATTTTTTGAGATACGATCCCCCGAAATCTGAACCCTCAGTGAGGGACGTTTTCGCAAATTTTTTCCGAAGCCCTTGTATTTTCCGTTCTAATCGTGTCTAAATGGTGTCAGATTATTGTTTGCAATTTTTTAGGACCAAAACAAAGGCTTTTTAACCGGGTTCCTGCCGAAAAATTGGCCAAATTCGCCAGAAACGTCCAATTTTTGACCAAATTCAAACTTGGCCTTAATTTAGGCTTGGGCTTAGGCTTAGGCTTAGGGCTTAGGCTTAGTATGGGGCTTAGGCTTAGGCTCAGTATCAGGCTTAGGCTTAGGCTCAGGCTTCGGCAATAAAAAAACGAAATTTTCAGAAAAAATCCTGCCAGCTTAGCCTAGAGAATCCTGCCAACTAAGCCTAAACGATGCCTTAAAACATCATAACGCACTCAAAACTATCCAAAAACAGAGATTATAGTCATTTTTGGCTTCGAACTTTGGCCTACGTTCACTTCCAAAAACACTGAAAATGCAATTTTCAAGGGGTCATAGCTCGGAAAATCCAAATTTGTGGATAGGGGTTCTATTACAAAAAATGCTTCCCTCAAGGTGCTCTACTCCAAAAAATAGGTCCACTATTCCCCCCCCCCCAACTGCACTTGATCCAAGCTGGCAGGATGTTTCCTGAAAATTTCTATTTTTCAGTACCTAAGCCTGAGCCTGATAAAAACTAAGCCTAAGCCCTGAGCTTAATTCTACGCCCAAGCTATTTTCTCTAGTAAATTGACTAGTTTGTCGAAGAAGTGGGGGACATGCCTGGGGATTTTAGACGTATTAAAAACTATGTCAACTTTCAGCCCCAACAGGTAATCGTATGATTCAGAACTGTGGCGCAAACTTTTTGTAAAAAACATGAATTTTGGAAAGGACAAATTTTTTTTTAAACGCTTGTCCTAAAAAGATAAGCAACGGATGACTTTCAATACACAAAACATAATGATAGGCAAAACTTGGGTCTACTTAATGCAAAAAACCGCTTGCGATTTGAATTTGTAAACGCCGAGCTATGGCTTTCCAAAAAACACCTAAAAACGCAATTACCCCCTTAAACACGTTTAGAACGGAAAAAGCACGAGTTTCCGAAAAAAATTGCGAAAACTGTCCCTCACTGAGGGTTCAAATTTCGGGGGTCGTATTTCAGGAAATCCAAAAAACGAAATAGGGGTTCTTCATGCAAAAATGCGGCGTGTCTACACGAGGCCGAATCGTCACGAGGCCGAATCGTCGCCAGGCCGAATCGCCATTTTTAAACGTATGCTTAATTTAGGCTTGGGCTTAGGCTTAGGTTCAGGCTTAGGCTTAGACTCAGCCTTAGGTTTAGGTCAGAAAATAGAAATTTTTAGGAAAATTTCTGATAGCTAAGCCTAAATGTTGCCATAAAATAATAAAGGCGATTCGGCCTGGCGACGATTCGGCCTCGTGACGATTCGGCCTTGTGCAACATTTTCGGCCTGGCGACGATTCTGCCTTGTGTTATACGACCAAAAATGCTTCCCCCAAGGTGCTCTACTAAAAGAAATAGGTCCACTATTCCCCCCAACTGCATCTAACCTGATACTTCATTGAATTTTTTTGACAAAACAATGAAAGCACAGATGAAACATTGTTCAGTTACGACACTTTTTGGTGGTAAAATGGAAAAACTGTTGAAATATTGTTGAAATTTCGAGTGAAATTTTAGTGAAAAATGAACGAAATTTTGTTAAAATTTTACCAACAATTTTGTTAAACTTGTGACGAAATTTTGTTGAGAAATGAATGAAATTTTGTTGAAATTTTACTAAAAATTTTGTTGAAATTGTGATGAAAGTTAGTTGAAAAATGAATGAACTTTTGTGGAAATTTTACTGAAAATTTTGTTGAAATTGTGACAAAAGTTTGTTGAAAAATAATTGAAATTACGTTGAATTTTAGTAGAAATTTCATGAAAAAATATCAGAAATTTTTCAAAAAATTGTTGAAAATTTGTTGACATTTTGTTGAAAAATAAATGAAATTTTGTTGAAATTTTACTGAAAATTTTGTTGAAAATGTGACGAAATTTTGTTGAAAATATAGTGAAATTACGTTGAATTTTAGTAGAATTTTCATCGAAATATAACAGAAATGTTGCAAAAAAATTGTTGAAAATTTGTTGAATTTTTGTTGAAAAATAAATGAAATACAAAAGAAAATTTTTTCAAAAATATTTCAACAAAATATCATCAACTTTTCGCCGCATTGGGTTTCCTGTG
>JASANF010017925.1:0-46523 GCA_030248245.1 Trissonchulus sp. WLG1_4
ACCTCTATGAACCATTTTTTGTTCCTTCTAGAGAAGGAACTATTGTTTTGAAATTAATGGCTCATAGCGTTTAACGCTGCTGAGCAGGCTGCATAGCCAGTATGTTTTACGTGTATTTTCAGCTGGGGAGCTGCCTGCTGATTTTTGTCTGCGTATAGGCAGAAAAATCAATAATCGATCTACACTGCTGTAACAATGTACTTTTTCAGAATCGGCACCGGAATGTTTCAGCAGCAGTATATAAGAGCCATGATAAAACACTGTTTATCGCTTCTTAGAGCTGATTCGCTCAGCTCAGATTAAAATGTAACTTTTGAGCCAAATGGCGCGATGCAGCGGGATGCTTAACATCCTGCAGCACTTTTTACGCGGCGGCCTCAGCCGCCGCGTATATACTATAATACAAAAGTTTGATTTGCATGTATCTTCTTCTCACCGTGTTAGTTGCGTTGAAAACATTGGTAGGTCTTTAAAATACATTGTTTGTGTGTGCGTGTGTGTTTTTCGTACGTGTTAATCCTAGATCTCAGAGTAGAGTGTTGTGAATACGTATGTACATACAATGTATGTACTGTTTATCGCGCTCACGCTCACGCGCTCAGTCTGTCAAGTGCTGAAAAGTTTTGCACACAGTTGGCCGTAATGACGAAACCTGTCACAACAATGATTTCCAGATTGGTTATCAGTGAGTCGGTACCACTACATTTTGAGGTCCACAAGCCGTTGGCAAACTATACTGTGGCAAACTATCGGCTATGCAATAATGCACGCCCTGCACTTTGGTGACAACAACATTGTCAACGGCTAAGCCTGAGTTACATAATTTACCTTGTAACGTGCACAAAACACAGGCTTAAAATTTGTGTCTTTTACGGGGTTGTAGTGAAATTGCTTGTGATGAACGGTTTTTGAACAGCTTTTTTAATAAGTTTTCAACTTGCAAAACTGTCAAGGTTCTGAAAGCAAGATGTAGCGTAACATATTGTTATGAAGTGTTGGTTTTAAAATTTTGGTGCCGCGTTTTATATTCGAAGAATATCCTCGGCGCTTTAAAGAATGTCGCAACGAAATCTATCGAAAATTGGTTACACTTTACTCGCAAGACGTGCTTGTTTGTACGTACTACGTAGTTAGTTAGATTAAGTAATAAGGTAGTTAGTGGAGAGTAGGATACGAAGTGTATCTTACGGTGAGAATGGAATAGAGAACCAATTCTTTCAAACCTGAAAGGTAGACACCGGGGAAGGAACCTTGCCCCTTTTGGGCCTACTTGTTTAATTTTTGCCCATGGCCTGAGCATTGACGCCAAACGTAAAATCACTCAAATTTGGCGGGTCCAAAAAACGGCCATTTTTTCACATTTCGCTCTCAACTTTAGATTTGAAAATACATATAAAAAATACGGATCATACGATTTTGCGTTTACATGTGGGCTACTACTATGCCAAGTTTCAGCCTGATTGGCTTGATCTGGGCCCAATTGTATAAACATTTCAACGGCCGTTGAACTCAACGGCCGTTGAAATGAACGGCCGTTTAAATTGTTTGAATTTTATAAACGATGAAATCATGTGATTTTGGCAGAGAAAAATGTGAATTTCAACAGTGATTTTATAAAGAAAAGTCCGTTGAGATAAACGGCCGTTGAACGGCCGTTGAAATTTCAACGGCCGTTGAAATTTCAACGGAGAATTTTAAGATTTTTAGAACATAATGTCGTGTGACTTCATCAAAAAAAGTCCGTTGAGATAAACGGCCGTTGAACGGCCGTTGTAATTTCAACGGCCGTTGAAATTTCAGCGGCCGTTTAAATTTCAACTGATAATTTTAATATTTTTATAACATAATGTCGTGTGACTTCATCAAAAAAAGTCCGTTGAGATAAACGGCCGTTGAACGGCCGTTTAAATTTCAACGGCCGTTGAAATTTCAACGGAGATTTTTAAGATTTTTGGCACATAACTTCGTGTAATTTAGGGGCCAATTCCTTTACCGGATTAAACGGACTGGACTTATTTTAGTCCGAGATTTTGGATTTGCAAATCGGGTTAAACGGACTAAACGAGTTAAAAGAAGTCGGCGGCTTAATTTTAGTCAGGCCCCATTCCAAAACTACCACTGGACTAAACGGATTTAACATGCACGCTTAACATTAATGTGCATAGTTAAATCCGTTTAGTCCGATTAAAAAGCAGTGCGCTATAAGGTAAGTCCGTTTAGTTTAATCCGGAGGTTTTGGAATGGCATTTTTCAGCATAATTTTTAAACCCTTTAGTCCGATTATAGTTAACCTTTTAATCCGGTAAAGGAATAGACCCTTAGTTGCAAACAAGGAAAGAAATTTGCCCATTTTTGCTAATATTACCCTCCCAAACTGCTATGTAATTTTTTACTAGTAATAATTTGAAAATTTGATTTTTAATGTTAATTTTTTTCAGCAACTGTATAAAGTTATGAATTTATAAAAGTAAAATTAAAGTTTTCAATCATCAATGTTCCTTTGCTATTTGATGTTAACAAGTAAACACTTTGCAACAAATTTTAAAAATTGCATATTTTCAACGGAGCTTTGTCGGTCCGTTGAACTCAACGGCAGTTCAACGGGCGTTGAACTAAACGGCCGTTGAAATTTTTAAAAATTTAGAACGAGTAGTTGGAAAAAATGATTAGTGGCGTGTTTTCAACGGAGAAATTGCTGAAAATCCGTTGATTTCAACGGAAAAATTTTGTTTATAAAATCGCTGTTAAAATTGCTGAAAACCTCCGTTGAAAATTTTCAACGGTCTTTTATACAATCGAAACATTTTGAACGGCAGTTGAATATGTTCAATAGCAATGGAGAAAATGTAGATTTCAACGGAGAATTTCTCAACGGCCGTTGAAATAAACGGCCGTTGAAATGTTTATAAAAATTAGCAAAATTTCAACGGCCGTTCAAATTTCAACGGCCGTTGAAATTTCAACGGCCGTTGAAATTCTTTATACAATCGGGCCCTGGTTTGTGCAGAACTGTCGAAGTAAGGGCTACTTTTAGACTTTTTGGTGTACCTACTTTTGCCTATGTAAATACACTGACAAACGCAGTGAACCAAAAGTGCACTTTCAAGCTTACTTGTTCGTATCTGAGGTTGGGGTGCCTTGGGGCTTGGGGGAGTAACATATGTATGTGAAAATAAGTAAATTTGGAGAACTTTGATTTTTGACCTGGGTAGGGGTAGCCCTAGCCCCCCCCCCTTAAGCAGGCATAATTACGAAATAATCACATCATAAGCTAATGATAAATACATCACAAACAGTATTAATGACATGATAATTTCGTGATTTTGCCGGCTTAACGCACATGCGGCTGTAAGTATTAATCGTCCCTAAAGGTGGAAGTTTGACTGGATATTGTAGGACTTAACAAACTTTGTCAGGCTTACACATTAAATCGCCTCCTGATCCCGTGTGGTAATACTCGCCGTTTACTGCCCTCACCCGATCCGACATATTCGATGCTAGTTCACGCTGCAAAAAAAATTAGGAATAAACAGTCAAAATATGCGGTAAATTATTAGAAAATATAAAACCTTTAGTTTAAAGTCAAACTCACTAAAGGAAAGGACTGCTTCATTTTCATGCATCACCAATGAATAACACTATACCTCCCTTGATTGTAGCACAGGCAAAAATAGGGAACCCCTTGTCATACAGAACAAATACAGCTGAAATTAACACAGAACTTCTCGACAATAACATCATGATCATATTTATGTAGAAAAGTGACCCCCCCTTACCAAAACTACAAGCTCATTATTTGCGTACCCCCTCCCCAATTGGGAAGGTCAGGTCGGGTCGCCCAGTTCTCGCCCGGTATTTATTCCCGTAAACTAACCAAATTTGCAATATCTTTCGGATAAGCGTTTTCCTTGTAACTGTAAGGATATGCCAGAATCTGGGAGTAGCAATGCAAGTCAATGAAAGCTGGAATTTTTCCAGACATTGGCTTCAAAAAGTCGCGAATATTTGCGGCTTCTTTTTCGCTGAACGGAGCCGAACCGCGAAAATTGTATTTACAGTATTCTTCACTTGCACCGCCAGGATCTGTGAAAGTAAAAAATACAAAAATAAACAAAATACAAAAATACTGAGAGTTATTACAAAATACAAAAGAGTTATTTTCAAATACAAAATAATTATTTTCACAAATAAAAATAGCTTTCATTCGACCTACAATTTTATTTTTTCAAGAGCCGAAATGTCGATACGTACTTTGTACTCTCATTGCACTCATGAGTGAATTTATGGTCAATTCATACTTAGCTAAGAGCCTTAAGACTCTTCCAACAGAAACAAGACGAACGCAAAAAATACTTTATCCAAACTTACAATCCCATTCGAAATCAAAATTTCGATTGAGATCGACTCCAGGCCTGAGATTTCGGTCCACGTCGCAGTCTATGTTCTGCGTGAAGTTGAGATTTTTTCTGTGAAATCGCCTCTGTAAAATTAATACTCTATCAATCCTTTAATTGAGGAATTACTTAAGTATTTATTTATTGTGTATCTTGTGGTGTGTCGGGGCAGCAATATCTTGATGCTAATCAGCTGTTAATAGGTCTATCAATTCCTCAATATTCTAGGTATTTGGCGACCTGACTTAGCAACTTATGACAATAGCAATTAATATTAAACACTGTTGTACCTAGTTTCTCGTTTCTATCAATTTTAACAGTGTTTTTCTTTAGGTACATTATTTAATTTTAATCAAATAAACAAGTTGGCCCCAAAAGGGGCAAGGTTCCTTTGTTGAGTGCTAAATCCATATGTTTCACCATTACAACTTCGCCAATTCTGCTTCGCCTTAAGTTGGGCATTGCCATGCATCTAATAATACCTGCTAAAATTGCTTGATTTAGTTTCAGCGCTTATGTACATACTGATTTCACAGTGAAAAATTATAAAACTATAAAGCCAAAAGCATGTAACAGTTGCCAGAACTATTTGTGATTTTAGTATATACAATGTGCCCTTTACGGACAAAAATTTTAGTTCAGAATAGATTGTGCAGACAACGGTAAATCACAAATTTTTTTGAAAAAAAAAAACAACTGTGAGGGTCGATCCCACATTAATAAACATTCCTGTACAGTGTACACTATCGCCTTTGACCACTCGACCACGCTGCTTCAGTTGGTCTTGTTGTCTAGTTGTTAATTACTCTGGAAGCAACATGACGAATATGCTAGGAGAGCTGAATAAAATTTAAAATTACAAGTTTTTTTGTTATAAACCTATATTTTGGTCCTCTAAAAATGCTGTTTACCGTTATTTGATTTAAAAGTCTGAAAAACGCCTTTTTGAAAAAAAGGGCAGTCAGTTCCCATACTGACTTTACGTGTTAATCATATGCGCACAACAGCATGCAGCTGCTACTTTTACACTGCGCAGAGTTGGTTTCAAAACAATAGTTCCTTCTCTAGAAGGAACAAAAATATGTAATGTTGGTTAGGTAGGTACGTTAATTACGTTACCTCTTTTCTTGTGTAATTATAGCCGTCTGGATTGGCCACTGGTAGAATATAAAAGTCCAATTTGTTCACCAATTTACCAATATAGGAGTCATTATTTTTGTAACCGTTAATGAGCTAAAAATCAATGACAAAATAAAATTTTAAAAAAAGTTAATGGTAAGCTTTTTCAGAAAATCCATTCAATCAGCCTCTGACCAAATGTCCTGTCTGTCACTAATTTCTCAAAAACTGATAAGTGCAAGTTATAGCACGATGTGGCGTGCACTCACTCAGTGATTTATACGCGCTGTAACGTGAAGCTCCAAGTGCATGAACGAGTGCGCACAGCGCACGAGTTTATGCACGCGGGCTTCACGTGCTAGTGCGAATAAGTGCTGAGTGCACACTACAAAGTGATTTAACGTACTTATGTTATATCTGTTTTGAAATATACAGTGCAATAAGTCAATAAAAAGATGCACGCCTACAGCAGTGCAATAACTAGATTTTAGATGCATTCTAGTTAATCTAGTGAATCTAGCAGCGTGCACTTAGTTATTGACGCTAGTTATTGCACTGTCCTATCAAGACAGTTATGATATAATCTAAACTATCGCAATTTTTTCCGCAAAAAATACAATTTATATGCAAAAAGTAACCGAAACAATGTCATTTCAGCTGACCAAATTTTGCTTCGCCATTGTCTGCGTCTGGTTCGTTATACACAAATAACATGTAAACATGAGCGGTGCTCGAAAAGAACTCCAAAATTTGTTCCAAAATTAAATTACCGTTTTTATAAAACAAAGTGCTGTGGCCTGAGAGATCCACTCTCTTGCGTGTAGTCCGGCCTGAATCCAAAATACGGGCTTTGGTTTGTTCGTCTTGAGACCAATCTAAAAAAAATAAAATAACTTGTTGGCAAGGTGTCCGTTTGAGCGCAAAAAATTCATCGATATTTCAATTTTATTCGTTTGAATTTTCCTGCAAACCAAAATGCCTAACTTAGGCTGAACAGAACGTACAAACGGCAATAAACTACCAATACCAATTGATTTTTTTCAGTTTAGTTTTAGGTACTGCGTATGTCGAAATAAAAAAAAATCGTATTAATAAAAAATATATGTTTTTAAAAAATAAGTCCCAACTTTTATTGCTAATGTGGGAATCTGCATGGTGGTGTTTCCCAAGTCGTACACTTTGGCGATATCTGGGAAATCCCGGTCCAGCGACAGCAGCAGTCCATAAATCTGAAAAAGATATACAAGATTGTATATTTTATCGAGTCAGCGTCACTCGAGGCCAATTCCTAAAATGGATTACACGGATTAGATTAAAATTTGTTTGCCTAATAACTTATTTCGATGTTGAGGTAGGTAGACTTAATCAATTTTGTGCATCAGCGGGAGGTGCGATACCTAAATAATTGCTATCGCAAATTTCGTATGAATTCATAAACGATGTCATGAATTGCTGCCAAAAAAAATTTCAATCTAATCCGTTTAATCCATTTTAGGAATTGGCCCTCGAAAATGACTCAGAAGGACTGGTCTTGGTCTGAAAATGCAAACGCCCGGCAGTCACAACTAAACTCAAGCCCCTTGTGTTAAACTGTATACCTAACCATATAACTAAGTGCTAGATGTACCGTTAGATCGATTTATTGATACAATAAAAATCAACTTACATCCTCAAGGTCATGGTATGCATTGAATTCAAACCGATTGAAACTATTCTGACGGATGACCAAGTCTGGGTTTGGGTTTTGTGCTTTGGAATTGCTGAAATGAAAAACTCGATACCACCAAGAAAGACTACATCACTACAATACCACTAACTTTTCATACCTATATAAAATATTTATCTCAAAGTTTCGATCACTATGCTTAATTCTAAAATCTATTTATCAAAGTACAAAAAATTAGATATCCGAAAGCCCGTATAGTAACATAAAGTTGACCTTTGTTGAAAACATTGACCTTTGTCATCTATGAGAAAGCTGTAGGTAAGTCCAACCGTCACAATTATACAAGTTGCCCCTAAAAGGGGCAGGGTTCCTCCCCAGAGATGCTCATATTTTCATGACTCTCATGAGTATTTGCATAATGGAGACTGGAGAGTAGAGACTGGAGAGTTTGATGACTCTTCCGTATTTTAGCCGAATTGGCCTGACTGAACAGTGCGCCGGTCCAAACGTTGAAACTCCAAAATCGAGACACTACAGATTCTCAATTGCCAGTAGTTCGAAAGGATAGGGGTGGAACTCCGCTTCCTCACTAGGGCCCTACATATTTATCGAAACCTACCTAATCTTCGCAGTTGAAAATGTTCGTCGTTGAAAATCTTGGATTGATCGAAACATTTTTAACGCAAACCTAACACTGAATTATAGGACTAAATTTAATGTTCGCAAATTTTTAGCTGCGGACAATTTCAACGACATCCATTTTGCTGCGATAAATCGGGCCCAGAAATCAAGACAGGTTACTCAGGCAGTGGCAGGGTGTCATCTATGAGAAAGCTGTAGGTAAGTCCAACCGTCACAATTATACAATTACAATCTAGTATCAAGAGTACATAATAGGGATAATAATAATCCCTATTATGTACTCTTGCTAGTATATAATCTCTTACCGACTGGCGTCTTGGCTAACCATGGCCAAAGCGTTTGCCACAAACCAATTCAGCCACATTCGAAATAATTAATGACAAGTTAATAAATGTTAAGAACTAAAATTTAAACTATAACGCGCAAGTTTATCTGTTTTCAAAAATCAATAGTCTTAAGGTTTACAGTTAAATTAGTGAACTAGAAAGAGGGTTTTGTAGAGTTGTACTTGAAATATATATTGTTTCCAACCAACCAGTTTTGCTTGCTGTTTACACAACAATAACCTCTGCAACTAACGTTTCATCATTTTTTATGTTCATACTCTGATGAGTTTTATTTTTAATGAGCCAACGACTCTGAGTTTACAAAACTACTTTTTTCGAAACAAAGTTTTGTGCCAATAATAGCATATCGTGCTGTATATGCTTACGCTACGTTAACAGAGATGAACGTGCGTCAAAATTTTTTACCCCCGGCGCAAGCCAACCCATCATAACCCATAGATTGATTGTTTTCAGCTCATGCCCGTTGCCCAAGCCTAATCACGCATATATACCTATTTTTACAAGAAAAAATGACTTGGTAATTTTTCAGGTGTCCTCCGTCAAAAAGGTGAGCGACCTGCGCAGCCTGAAGTGGCTACCCGTGGGTGCGGGGTAGGTGTGTTTTGATTTCGCAATTTTGCTGAATTTTGATTTTGATTTTTGATGCGTTACCAAAAATTTGGAATTTTGATTTTTGATGCGTTGCCGAAAGTTTGGAATTTTGATTTTGATTTTTGATGCAGACTTTTAAATTTATAATTCTGATTTTGATTTTTGATTTTTGATTTCTGCAAAAAACGCCAAGTAAACACAAGCGTTTCAGGTTGACCACCCTTACGCTAGTCACATACCGTAAAGTTTTGATTGTCTGAGGGTTGGCTAGGTAGGTACCCAGACTATATATACCATACACTTGAAGTACTAGTTCAATTGGCTGAAGGTAGGAATCGACCTCTAGAAGTGGACTTAGAAGTGCTTACAGGTGAAAAAATATGCTTTAAGGATACATTGCTGTCATGAAAACCGTAAACACATAGCACAAGCATTCAGGGCATTCATTGCGACTAGAAATATCTAAGAACACAGTGAAAAAACTGTCCAACAACAATATTTTAGTACCTAATTTATTCATACCTATTTAATTAGGACATACGGGCAAGTGTAATGTTTGTGACCGGCCGCAATTTCAGGCCAGCTGGCCTGAGAGTCTTAGTCAAAACTGGCCGGCCGGTTACATTCGATTACTGTTATTTAGCTAGGTAAGTAGCTAATGTTAACATATTAAACTAGCGAAATTTGTCTAGTTAATATCTAATAGTTGGTAGTTAAATTGTTTTAGTTTAATTAATAGTTTAGTTAAATTCCGTCATTAATAAAATTGGAATTATAACTACGCATTCAACGAGAATATAACTTAGCTAACCGAGTCTTTCAAAACTGTCGGAAAAACACTTTGTATTAGCGTATGGGGCCTCGGCAGGTGCAGACTTCCGGCTGCGTCTTGTTACTTTGAAGTGTACATGCGCAATAATTTTGTTTTGTGACTTATACAGTACGAATTTTTTATTGTTATTAATCGATTTATTTTCAAAAGTGTACAATCTACTTGTTACTATCACAATCAGTCATCGGTGCAGTCTGCAATAGTAGCTCCAGTTAGAGTTATGTAACTCTTTAACTCCCAGAAATTTTCTCTCTAGGGAGCCAGTCTCTGACACTTTGGCCATTGCTCAAGTTACGAGCGTCGTGCAGAGCTCGCGAAATCACCATGCAATAACGAATTCAATGATATACATAATCAGTCGACTAGGGGGCTAGGACACACAGTTTTTTAGTTATAAATAAGCGCTCAAAATTGTACCTCACCCTAGACTTTTAACACAGTAACCGTGTGCTTGCCATAGTTGAAGGCTAGCAATAGACTACCTACAACATTCATAAAAAATGTTATTTTTTCGATAAAAAATCAACGTTGCTCTTCAAAAAAAGCCAAAAAGGCAATATGCTCTTTGTACAACGCGAGCTTTTTGCACTTGCAGCCTATTGCTTATTGCTTATTAAATAATATTAGAGTATTATATTATATATATATATACATATATATATATATATATATATATATATAATTATACTATATAATATGCGACTTACATACCTCAATAGCGCGAACAGCAAAAAATGATACGATGTACAGTTAAGTCATGCAGACGCAACACAACGATCCAGCAGAGCAAGGCTACTATTGATTTTTTACCACATTGTGTGTGCGTGTGTGAAATCCAGCTTGGTCGTACTGTGGTATAACAATTTTGCACGCTGCATCAAAAATCAAAAATCAAAAATGCAAACTTAAAAAGGTTTTTGATTTTTTATTTTGATTTTTGATGCGGAGCTAAAAACTACCATTTTTGATTTTGATTTTTGATGCATGGTCAAATTTTAATTTCATTTTGATTTTGATGCTGCATCAAAATTCAAAATTAATTTTGATGCACAATAATTTTGATTTTTGATTTTGATCATCAAAACACACCTAGTGCGGGCTGACCCGCTGTACAAATTTTTCAAGCCTTTTTAGCTAACTTATTAATGATGATAGTGACAATTGAATACAGTACAGAGTATACCTAATGCAATATTTCATTTTCGGTGGTACGCTACTTCTATCTACCGCGATTTCTCAGTATTATCATGAATAAGTTTCAATTTTGCCCCCGCGTCGCGGCTGAGCGAAACGAAAAACGATAAATATATAATGGATAAACTGAAAATTGCCTTAACCCGTCGAATCGGCAGACAAAACTGCAGTAATCTTTTAGACTGAAGTGGCGTTAGATAAAAGTGGTAGTACAAAGAAGTGGCAGTAGATAGAAGTTGTGTAAACTATTTTTCGTACAACTGAACTCATTTCGGCATCGAAATAATGTAAATGTACGGGACTCTAAAGCATTTGGCACCTGCAGACTTTGCCTCAGTGATCAGCTAAAAGTCAGCATATACAGCTACGATGGGACGCTATGTAAACTTTAAAAACTGAAAAAAACACTGAATTTTTGTCAAAATCATACAATAAAAAAATTTCAAATTTTTAGCAAAACAGTTCTAAAATTTATCAACACGCTAGACTAAAATTTCGAATACTTAAACTGAAATTAAGGCAGTATCTACTACCAAGAGTACATAATAGGAAGAGTATGACACTCTTCCTATTATGCCTTCGGGCGTGCGTCCAATGCGCAGCGCGAAATAGCCCGTTTATGTACGGTTTTGAGGGGGGGGGGGTACCCCCCCTCATCTGAAGACCCCGTACTCAACTGAGGGGGGGTACCCCCCCCTCAGTTCAGTACCTACCCCGTCTTCAGTTGAGGGGGGGTACCCCCCCCTCATTTCAAGACACTAACAAGGACTTTTGTTGATGTGCTGAAATGAGGGGGGGGGGGGGTACCCCCCCCACAACTGAAGACGGGGTACTGAACTGAGGGGAAGGTCTTGCTTAGTGTCTTGAAATGAGGGGGGGTACCCCCCCTCAGTTGAGTACGGGGTCTTCAGTTGAGGGGGGGTACCCCCCCCTCAAAACCGTACATAAAAGGCCTATTTCGCGCTGCGCATTGGACGCGCGCTGCCAGGCATAATAGGGAGAGTGTCATACTCTTCCTATTATGTACTCTTGCTACTACTTACATAACTTAAGCTAACTCGTTTTTCAAATTGCGAGCGTAAACTTAATTAAAATGAATTAACGAACTTAAACTTAAATGAATGAGGGCATACTTTTAAAGCCGTCTTAAGAAGCCATGAAAAACAACATTTCATAAATATTCATTTTATAAATCCGGGCAAGTCATACAAGCAGACAGTAATGACATTTTAAATTCAAATTATTTTGACATAAAAACAGTTCACAGTTTACACGCTGAAAATGCACACGAATAACCAACCAAAGAAATTAAGTTAATTTAAAACATTTGTCATTTTTTATTTACACTACTGTGAATTAGACAAAATAATTTATGAGTTCATTTCGTCTTTGAATATTCAAAACGATACATAATCTCCACTAGACTGTCATTTAATTATCACTGCTAAAAAAAGTAAAAAAATAAGTGTCATTAAAACTAACATAAAACATGTCTTTCAGTGTAAACATAAAAGTTTGTGTATCAGAGATGCAAAATCCACAAATACCCCACAGTATACCGGCTAAATGGTGATGTACACATTGTGTACAATGTATAGACTTACTCGACTTTCTGTTACTCGACTATCATTATGCTGGACAAGAAATTAATAAATTTGGTAACAGCCAAGGTTTATTCACATTAAACTGCCGCCCATTTGAATAATCGACAGGCCTTTAATTGGACTAGATTGTCTCTATAATTTATTACGCTTAGCATTAGCATGCATAGTCAAGTCCGTTTAGTCTGACTAAATAGGAAACCTATTTTAGTTACTTTTATCGAGCACATAAAAGTAGAGCAACAAGCAGCAGTTTTATGCAAACTTTTTTAGTAATTTTTTGTTATCAACAGTTATTACTTACACTAAGTTGGACCCTGCCGCGTTAAAATTTTAAAGTAATTAAAACAACTCAAATATTATGAAAAACGTATATTTATATACTTATATATTCTTTTGCAGTCGAAAGTGAAGTCTGAATTGAATGAAATTTTGCATATAATGAACCATTATTTTTATGATCGTGAATACGTATGTATATATATATACTTATTATTGATCTCTTTGATTAAAAATTATTCCTTCATCAAGTAATAATTTACAACAAAATATATTCAACACAACAAAAAGATCATTCGATCATGCCCCCTCTTTTTGACAAAAAATTGACAATGTCAATGTATTTTATGTTTTGGATTACACCTTTTGTGAAAATATTTTGTTTTGAATTAGATAAAGACAACATTGCAACGATATATTCAAATTATGGCCAAGAGGGGCCACAAACTTAAACTTTTTAATCCTAACACATAAAAACTATGAAAAATATAAGTAATACCGTTAGTTATACCTCCAAGAACTTTAAAGATTGAATTTTCACATATCTTGCATTTGGCCGTTATTTAATAATCTAATGTCTTAATTAATGTAAAATTATGATTTCTGCACCCTCATTTATTGCAAATTCACACGTAAATCATGCTAGCTGCCTTTTGCCAAGCTTTTGGCAAAAAGCAGTATAAAGACCTGCCGCCGCTGAGGCGGCGGCAGGAAAAAGAAAGTCAAACAAGCAATTGTACGCCGTGCAAACTATAGGGTTACACCTCTGCTTTAGAAAAAAATGGCATATAGAGATAACAGTCACAAACAAATTACAGGCAAGCAATTGAGAGACTAACAGCACAGAAAAATTTAGCAATAATTGTGTCAGTTCAAAATTCAGACCAAGGTAGGTTGAACCTATGTCAAAACTACAAAAACATTAAAAATAATTGAAAAACCATCTACACTAACTGACTACTAGTAAACTTGAATTGAAACCGGTTCGTTTGTATTTTGTAAGTATACTATTTTGTTTGGATTCGCAATTAGTTACAGATTACTAGTTTAGTCAAGATATCTCAGGGTCTAATCGCAAATTGGGATTAAATGAAGTTTAGTTATTAAATAAATTCTAATTTTGTAACCAAGGGCAGTTCTTAAAGTAGATTAAACGGATTAGTTTAATAACTTAAAAATAATTAATAATATTATTATTAATAAAAATTATCTTAGTCTATGCACATTTGCAAAAATTTGTATTATTTTGTAAATATCACGGCAAATTATATAATTATGGCTTAGCGACAATCTAAAGAGTTCTTAGCACAACAAATTTTAATCTAATCCGTTTAACCCACATTAGCAATTGATCCAAATTACGCATCTGTACTCATCAAAATGTCGCTGCAGATGCTAGAAGTATTAATCTGCAATAAAGCAGTGTTGTGCTACTCAACGTACTAAATCAAATCCTGTTTAGTCCGAAGTATTAAACAGAACCTTATGTTTCTCCACAATATGATATACTACCTATATAGGCACGTTAATTAGAACAAAAGTATACTAAACTACACATCAATAACAAAAAATAAGTATACTTAAACATGACTATATAACACACACCATCTACACCTTTAATAAATTATATTTCACAGGAAGAGTAGACATCGGTGTCTTAGGTTCTATCAAGAGTACATAATGTCGTCTCACTCTTCTATAAGAGTGAGACGCCATTACGCACTTTTGGTTCTATCAATACTGACAGCCTATGTCCGTTGACCCGCCAAAATAATAAAAAAAGCACACCAGACTACACTTCGAGACTCATTCTTTAGTCTTAAGGATATTTTCTCATAACTTTTTAGCACTGGCACAGGACATATGGCTGTAATGAAGCGAACCTTTCACACTGAATTACATACTCTTGGTAATACAGGCAATCATTAGAGCACTAAGAGCACAATACACGGCCACAGTAAGCCAGAATCTAGAAAATAGAAAAAACGCGAATCGAAATTATTTGTAATTAATTCTTATACAGTGGTTGAAAATATGGAAAGGTAGTGAATAGTATATAAACTGTTAAGTGAAAATAAATGTTTTTTACGACAAAAATAAAACATTATATATAATGAGTCAAGTGAGAAAAAACATAAAAAATACATATCTTGATTCTTGGACTAAGATTCTGTTGGTGAATATGCAAAATATTTAGCAAATTAAAATATCCCGTTCACATCCCGTAAAATCTACAGTTTTAGCTAAATCTAGGGGATTTTTTGTTTTTAAGAAAGATTTATAGCCCTGTGGGAAAATATACTCTTGAGTACCGTAAAGGTTTTATAGGACTAATTAATAGGATAGAAACTATCCTAAGCAAAATGCTAAATACAATAATCCGGATTTGAGTATACCAGTGAATAGATCAAGTTTATGTTTATTTACACTTACGTTTATTAAGCAAAATTGGTTCAAATTTTAAAAAATTTCAATTCTTTTTACTAATTTCATTAAATCAGCACCGTAACTTACCCATTAACCGACGTTTTATACGTAACCTTTCAGTAGCACCGGTGGCGCAGTAGTTCAGAGTGTGGTTTGTATGTGATATTTATTACATCAATCCAGAGGTCCCCAGTTCAATTCTGGGCCGGTGTAATTTTTTCAATATTTTGACTTTATTTATCCTTCATAGTTCCAAAATTGATCATCTTTCGTAATGCGCAATCTACTTCCAGCCAGGGCTATGGTGCGGTCAATGCTAATTACAGTTGTATTGAACATACTTAACTTTTTGTCGTCCAACTTAAAACGTTATGAATAAATACTAAATGCTATCACTTTACGTTTTTGGACGAACTAGACGCACTAGACTTGTCAATTAATTAATTAGTATTAATTCAAGTCAAATGAGCTTGCCAATTTATTGGCAAACCAAATTTTAATTTAATCCATTTAATCCATCGCAACAATTACCGAAATATAAACTATTATATGTGCCTATGGTAACAAAACGCACCCCTAGAATCTGACGCAGCAGCCTTAACTAATGACAACAACAATATTGCAAACTATAATAACAAAAAACAAATCACTAGCAAAACAACGACAAGAGAACAGACAACAACATTGCAACGACAAAGATCACAGACAAGCTACTGCAAAATCGGACGGTAGAGGAGGCAGAAATCACGCAGGATTGGGGGAGGGGGTGTTTCATAAAACTTCAAACTGATTTTTATCACCTAAACCCCCCATCGAAAAAAGTGACAGTTAAGTACGTCTAAATGTCGCTATATGAAACACCCCGATTTAGTCAAACAGCCAGAGCTCAACTTGATGAACATAAGCCACTTTATGCAAAATTTTTTACACTCAAACAAAAACTAAAACATTTGACTCAAAGTCTTAAACTTTTTGACGCTATTAGAAGATAGTAAAAACTATTGACAATAATAATACCCTTTTTAATTTTCCTTTTGAAACCGAGAATATTCAGCATCATCTGAATGTCTGAATTAGACTAGTTTTAGTCTTACTCAGATCACACTTGTGTTATTCAGACATTCAAATAGTCTGACTAACTTAAGGTGGTAGTTACGTTTTCGAAGTTTTTGCAATAATTCAAAAGTTACTTGACCGAACATAATCAAACTTGGCACGGACATTGCGAACGTAAATAGCAATATTACAGCTAATTTTGACATTGATTCAAACTTTTACGGCTAATTTATAGCTAAAACACTGGATTTTTTGTGTATTTTTTGAGGACTTACAAAATTGTATGAAAATTTTTGTGGCTCTTACAATATTCATAAAAGTCATTCAAAAAAGGTCTAACCCAATTTATTTTAAGAATATTTTCAGCTAAAATATGACTTATTTCTGTTAGTCGTTCTAGGCGATCTGTAACTTTGAAGTTTTTTTACCTCAATTCTGACTTCTCATGCCAATATCACAAAATACCAATAACCACTTTGCACAATAATTTACATGTACATAGTCGCTTATGCATCTATTATACCTGCAAAATTTGGTTAGTATATGTCACAGCAGCCACGAGCATTGGCAGTATTAATAAACCCCTTCAAAAATTGCAAATTTTCATCAGTCTCCTGAAACGTCATTTTTAAAACTTTTGTCCGCCATTTTTTCAACGGGTACGGGAAAACTGTGCTTAATGTAATATTAGCTGACCCCAATGAGGCCCTATTTAACTGAATTAAAATTTTTTTAAAAATCAGTCATTTCTGAGCACAATGAGTGATTTCAGTTGAAGTAACCAATATCTTGTTCCGTTCATAAGAATGCGAAGACAGCTTATTTGACAGTAGCCAACTAAATTTGCCCTATACCTTTTTCGAATTGAGTGAAAAGGTTGATTATTTTTTTAGTTACAGCCTACAAAAGTCATAAAAATTGCCGTTTCTTGACTTTTTAGAAAAATTTGAGGCAAACTTTTGCTCACTGTAAAAATCTGCTAAATTATTACGTTTAGTTAAGCATACCAGCAGTTTCGTAACACATCAACGTGCCTTTGGTATAAATTGCGTAATTGTATGCGGATTTTTTTTACCACAGTAAGGAAATAACGAAATACGGGGAAAAATGCATAAAATTGAGCTGATGAGCTTCACCAAAATAGTTGGCGTGCACACTATGAATAACAGTGACTCTTGAAAAATTGTAATTTTGTAAAAATAAAGTTGATTAATAATATGCAAAAGACCGCTTGTAAATTGATTTAGTAATTGCTACAAAATAGAGCATGTAAAAAAGCTGCGAAAACGTAACTACCACCTTAATGCATTCTTGATAATCCAAAATTAGTTAACTTTTATTCACAAAACTATTGTCGACTGATCACAAGTTGTTCATCCAGCTGTGAGCCAATCAGATTGGAAAGGTCAACCAAAGGTCAGCCTCAGGTCAAAGGTCAAGTGACCCTCATCCGTCGGCCACGGAGATTTGTGCAAATCCTATCAGAGCTTTCTCGTCGGGCACTTCATTGTTCGCACATCCGGAATTCTAAAAAATGAATTAAACTTAGTATCTGATCTTAAAAAACTCTAACAGGCTCGATTCATTCATACTTACAGCCGGTATGTCCGTTCAGCCATCAAAAAAACAAAAAACACGAATCAGAAACTATAAATTGAAGGACAAGCATCAAAACAATTCTCTCTGTTACAATTATAGGCCATAACTGTATGATAAGTACGCTAAGCGCCGTTCAATAAAATTTTCAATAGTACTTAGTAGAATGCTAAATTGACTATGTAAATCTGAGAATCAACTTGCTGACTTCATAATCACCTGTCTCTTTTTACAAACGAGTTACGCTTTTTCGATGTAAGCCCTGGCTCGTTCTTAGCAAAAATAGCAAAATTTTGTAAGACGTAAGTATAGGCAAACTTCAGGTTTAAAAAACAGGCAGCACTTCAACTAAAAAGACCGGGCTACATCCTAAAAAACACTAGCTTCACTCAATATTATACTTTTTCAAACACTATATAAATCAGTCTATACAAAAAGATTATAAAAAATGTATAAAAAGGAGTAACTATTGGATTAATTAAGTTAATTAACTGACCAATTAATTAATTTCTAGGATTAACTCACAAGAGCAAAAGTGATACTTTTCATGTCAGGCTTGCCAACGACTTTCGCCAGATTAGCAGCTACTAAAATTGAAGTATAAAATATATGTTGGACTAGCGAGGGCTGCCACTAGTGGAGGTTGACATTTCCACGATGAGAAATAGTCTCTTTATACTCTAAATTCACACAATTACCGCGCGCACATCAAAAACGCAATTTGGCAATGTTTGTTTCATTATTTTACAGCTTCTCTTTCGTGTACTAATCACGTGAGGCAATGGCTTTGCATTGCTTTGCTGATGCAATAAGTGCCACGTGGCAGCAAGCCAAGCCAGGAGCTAAAGTTTCTCCATCATGTTTACAGAAATTATAAGATCCACTTTCTAAATTCCAAAGTTGCACATTGCCGAATTGTTGGAAAATTACACACACACAGTAGGGCTCTTTTATTTGCTATTGTAAAGTAACGGGGATGAACTTCGACAGTATTCCAAATTGACGTCGGTCTAACTCTCGCTTCCTTTAGTGTAGACCCCAGGCTTGTCCGACGAGTACGGTCGGTTTTTCCCTTGCTCTCCCCCGAACGCCAAATTCAACAGGATGGGTATGTTTCACGTGTAAAACGTAGGGAACAGTTTTTGAGGCGCTTGGCGCATTCTATATTTTGTGAGTTCTTCCCCCACCATGTTTCGTCTCTAAATTATTGCCCACTGTTCTGTTTTTAATATTTCGTCTGCCCCGTGTCAGTAAATTGCCAAATTTTATGCTGTTGTGCCGTAAGGCTAGCCTAGAGTAGTCTAGTGAGTTAGTGCCGGTCGTAGTCAGGCCGTGTAGGCTTTGTGGTTTCTCCATCCGCCTGTAGTGAAACGGGCCTGTCACTTGAGTGATCTTCAGACGACTGCTCCGTAAAACCTAGCTCGAAGCTAGGCGTTATTCGCTGAATTGGGAGACGTAGGCGACGGTCAAAATCTTTGCTAGCGCTCTGCGCATTTTCTACTTGCCTCCATTAGTCCCCCAGTTCAGGGTTTAACATATATCGAAAACATACAAAATATATCACAAAAGTACAAACACTAATAAATACCGTAACTAAAATTCGGCGTGGTTTTCAAATATCAAATTATCACTTATCAATTTATCAAATTAAAATTCACTTAAAGATTAATAACAGATTAAAGGACCAGTAAGCTTGGGCCGATGTTACAAAGCATCAGCGACTATTTACTAATTAGCTGAAAAGCTTCATTCTTCTCTGAAAGTGACCAAGGTTGGCCGTAAAGTGACGAACAAAAGTTTTGGTTAAAAAGTGGTCGGGAAACGGGAACCCTTTTTCAACAAAAAATTTAAAAATTAAATTTCAAGAAAAATTTTTTTGGATAATTTTCGAAGCACAACGTTCATAATGACTTCCTATCAGGGTTTTTTGTGTAAAATAGGGTGTATTTACACATCGGCCGCCTAATTTACACAACAAACTTAAAAATACACATTGATTTACGCAGCCCTATTTCCGCGCAAAAGTTGATAAAACTGACTATTTTGGTAGTAAATATTACAAAAAATCTCCAAGTGGCGACTGCGGCCTGTGACCGCTTTGTAATTATTTTTAGTTAGTTAGTTAGTTATTAGTAAGTCTTATTTTTGACTCAAAAACAAAAAATCTCCAGTTTCTGCGGACTTCTTAAAACTGGCACATAAAAATGGGCCATTTTTGATGAAATTTAAGCGATTTTCACCCAACTTTTATCTAAAAAAATGTAATAATTGCGTCAGTCTTGGGAGAGGAGGGCTGGTTGATTCAGGGGAGGGAGGTTCCCCACCAGGGGGGGAGGGGTATATACCCAAAATTTTGGTGCTGTTACATGTATGTGATACTTCAAAGTACTTTCAAAGCTGCACGGCAGGTTTTAAACCCGGAATTAAATAATGTGTAGGATCTGGCTGATGAAACCTGCGTAAATCTGTGTATAACTCTGTGTAAACCTGCGTATAAGGCGTTTTTCGGGTGCAGCCGGCACTAGGGTGCACAGCGTACACTCTATTCTCATTCTTCATAATTTTTATTTTCGTAGTTTCGTAAGTAGCAAAGTCAAAATATTGGTTTTTTAAGTGCAAAAAAGAATTTTTTTACCTAAAAAGTGCCTAAATACACACTTTCAAAAATTTACACAGCAAATTCTTAATTTACACAACATTTACACAGTGCCGATTTTGAAAAAAAACCCTGCTTCCTATCAACAAAAACATCCGTGTATGAAATCAAAATCCCGACAAAAATTGAAGTCAGAATATTTCCGACAAAAAACAGCCACAGTTTGAAGCAAAACCATAAATCCCAGCAAAAAACACGCCATACCGACAACAAGATCCTTCCCGTCGACCAGGTCTGCATTCACCAGTTCCTGAGCAATATTTTCGGACGTATCTGAAAAAAATACGGGTCGTCGGTCGATCATACTTACAGCCATATTATGTCCGTTCAGCCGGCAAAATTGTGCAAGTGCATGCTTTAACCTGCCCATCTTTTCACTTACGAATATCTGTAATTCTACAACAATCTATCCACCTATCATAGTACGTTATGCTATAACTGGCTGCTATGCTTGCGAGTTTTTTTACTAAAAAATAAAAATTATAACAAATGTTTAACAGACTTTGTCACAGATTACTGTCACTTTACTTAAGCTCGATTCAAGCTAATTTTCGCCGTATTTTCACTAAAGAGAAATAGTTTGTAAAAAAATCAAGCTAAAAAGTAAACTAAGACGCCTATGGATGGTGCCATACTGCTATTATTTTGGCAGCTGAACGGACATACGGCTAAAAGCAAATAAATAAAAATAAATAAATATAAAAATTGATAAGCGCAAATATCAAAAATTAAAATAAATTTCAGAAAATCATATGTCACTAATTTTGTATTTACTCACAACTTTTACACACACACCAATTATCGTTATGAATTTGAATTCCATACCTGTACCAACAGTGAATTCGAATTTGATATCATTTAGCTCTCTTTTGTCATTGCGTAGTCGCAGTACCAAATGCAACGGGCTTGCCTCTGACCCAAGGGCATTCTGAAAAAAACAAATAAAAAAGGCCTGTTAAATGTAGCAATAGTTCAAGTATTAAAGCTCAAAAGCTGTCCATGCTTTGTAAAAAATGTAATTGAAATAAAGCCGCAAACATTAAAGAATCAATCAGTATAAAACGCAACTAAAATTGTCCCCAGAACTTTATATTCTTCCGTAAATACAATATTTGACAAATCGGTAAAGAAAGAAGCGCTTTATCTTGTGAAACTGACGAGCGAGTTTAAACTGGGCTATATATCTATCATTGTACTGTTATTCTGTCTTATTCAAAGATTATTCAAGTAGTTAGTAGACCCACATAACCAAATATATATACCCCCTAATTTTAAAACGTCAACCTTAAAATAGCCAAATAGTTAATAAATTCAATGTAGTTCTTGATATAACATGAAATATATAAAGTAAACGTCAGTTTTTCGAAAACGCACGAAAAATGTCGTAACTCTAAACACACTGAGCCCAAAAACACCAGGGACTCACAAACTATATTGTATACATTCGTGCGCTAAGATTTTTCAGTAGCAGGCAAACATTCTGTGTTAGTTTAATTCACAAGTCAAAATCATAGTAGCTAGTTACTAGCCTGAAAACGAGTAACTACTAAAGGACGATTCCTGATATATACGCATACCAAACCCATCCGAAACCAAATTACTTTTTCCAGTTTATATTTCAAGCCTTTTTTCGCTTTCAATTTTTTTCTTAGTTGGGAGTGCTTCATACTTTTTCTGAGACCTAACATCTACAGACCATGGGTCTGTTGCTCAACTTCACAAGTCTTACAATAATTGTAACAATTGTAAGTGGAAAATCGGGTGATTAGTAATGAATTTATATGATGAATTCGTAACGAATCACCTGAATTTGCAGTCTTACAATAATTGTAAGACTTGTAGAGTTGAGCGACAAGCCCATGGGGCATCCAAAATTGTAGCCAGGCATAAATAGAACATTTTTTAGGACTTTAAAAACGGACAAAAATCAAGACAAAACATCGTTAGTCGTGAGTCTTAGTCTACAACACAAATTTTTCGGACACTAATGTGAGTTTGTTCAAAAAAGGGCCGATTCATACTTAACAAGACAGCCATAAAACAAGCGCTCAAAGTGATATAAAAATGCTGCGTGCTGATCCGATAATGCTGTGCGTTCTTTTCTCGTTGTTTTTTCTGGTAAAAATAGCTATTTTGACAGTTTTTAACAAAATTTGGGTAAAAACAGCTTAAATTTCCTCAAAAATGCCGATTTTGAAGGGCCGTGTGCAAAAATACTTGTTTCAATGCTAAAATACATTCACTAAAGTGATTTCGGCTCGGCCGCCCCTTGTTTACCCTGGCGAGTGGCGGGAAGCCCCCTCCCGCCTTTGGGACCAAATTTGGGGGTTTTCACCCCAGCCAGCCCCAATCCCAACTACATGTATGGCTGTAAGTATGACCAGACCCTAAACAACAACATCAATTCAATTTCAATTTCAACATTCAACACCAAAATCAAGTCAACACTAACGTCATCCGCATTCGCAGGTTGTGCAATAGTGGGCGGTGCAGACGGCTGAAATAAATACATACCATTAAACCTTAATATTATTAAAAAAACATAAAACACAAAAAAGTTGGATTTCACCAAAGTAGGTCCAAGGGGCTACTTATGCAAAATTGGACTTAGTAGTGAATTAAATTTTAAACTTCTTTGGTTAATAACACGTCTGCGGAAGTAGCAGTTTGAATTTGGACATTTTGTTGCGTACGCGTTTTGAGTTAAAATGACCGATTTTCCTAAAAATTACGTTTATCTTATGTTGTGTTATTAACCGTATACATTTAAGTCTAACCCGTAAAATCTCATTTTGGATATGGCCCAAAGCTTAAAAACCTGGCGTTGCAATGCAATAGAACAGAGAACGTTCGCAATCTAACTTTTCTCGATTCTAGCATTTCGTTTCTCAATTTTAGCGAGTTGGCACTTGGCAACCAATATCACGAGTCATACTAACTTCTCTGGAGAATTTACGCTGTTAATTTCATTCTAGTAATAGTACTAGAAAACGTCTGTGTGAAATTCAAACCGGAACGCAAGAAGCACGAACTTTCAAAAGCGCGCTAAAACTACAATGGCGAAATCCAAATCAAGAATTTACAATCTTAAAACGGATTGAACAGATTTTCTGCCCCATACCCACCTAAATTTTAAAAATCAGTTTAATCCGTTTTAGAAAGACTCCATCATATATACAAGCGATTAGTGTTTGACACGAAACAAACGATTATGCGTTCAAACATCCTGCTAAAATTAAAGTGCTAATTAGTAATTGATAACTCAAATTTAGTCAATACTAAATGCTATTATCATGATTCGGACTCATACAATAGAATTTCGACAAAGTTGAGGTATATAAATGTCTCTTGATAAAAACTATAAGTTAAAATTCTGCTGAAGTCCGGTTCATACTTGTCCGTAAGCCAGTTACAGAAAAAATAGTGAAATACAGCCGTTTTTTTCGCACAAAAATTCGTTTTGGACATTTTTGAGTCAAAGCTTGTACACTGAAATTCTACATAGCTATTGCCCTTTACTGCATCCGTTAGTTGGATCACAATAAATGTGGTTATAGACTAACGAGCACGACTTACGGACAAGTGCGACTCAGACAAAATGCAGGCTGCATGCTTACTGACTAACGACTAAAGCTTAAAGGACAACTTGCACGACCGAACTTGCTCCGAACTGTTCGCAGCAAGTTTGATCGTGGAAATTAGCCTTCAGAGACCAAACAGGCACAACGTACGGCTACAGACAATTTGCAAGCTGAAGTTTCAAGACACAGCAAATTAATTTAGAAAAAAGTTAATCGTTTTCTCCTAGGGGCCAGAGCTTATCCAAAAGTAGACTCAGCGGACAACTCTTTTTTTGCAAAAAAAGCATAAAAAATTGCAAAAAAACGAGAGTTTTGGCGAGTTCAAGCCCCTCAAACATCGAAGTGAAATTTAAAAAAAATCCTGGTCAAGATACATCCAAGACCAAGATAAAACAAATTTAAATCTTCAACTAAATTTGGATAACCAAGTGCCCTTGCAGAGAAACGACCCAATCATTAATTAATAATTTGTATTTTAGAAATTTGATAAACTTGCTATATCCGTGTAAATAACGCTAGTTTACACAAAAATAACTATAATATCTGAACACCGATCATATCAAAACTGCAAAATGCAGGACTGACAAAGAAGTTGGGTTGAGCTTGAGCATGCCAAAAAATTGCTAAAAATGCATGCAACACAAAAATTATACTGGTCGGAACTTCGAACTCAGAAGACAAAGGAAACATCCGAACACTAATACAGCTAAATAAAATTGATATTTGCGGCTAAGCTAAAAGTCACTCAAACTAACTTACATTTCGACATTGAAGATTTGTATTTAAATGAAAAAAGCATTGTATTTAAATAAAAAAATGTAATATGTCGACTGATACTGTCCTTAGGACATAAGGACATGGACAAGGACAAATTTTGTTCAGCTGTTGTAAAAACTTGACCCAATGACCCCGGCTAGTTTTTTTTGCATATGCACTAGCACTAGTCTTGACTCCAACATTGTTCATGCACAAAAATGTCAAACTTGGCTTGTGAAATGTATTACCAGTCCGTGCTTAGGGTTTTGAACATTTAGGAGTGTGAGATCTAGTCATACTGTATAATACACACATGCAAAGTAACAGCTGCTCACTATGTGTCTCAGTGAGAATAGTAAGAGTGCATAATAAGCACAGATGTACATGGGGGGGGTCTGGGGGGGGGGGCAAGCCCCCCCCAGAATTGAGATTTCGGGACAAGCCCCCCTCAGATTTGACCCACCGGGACAAGCCCCCCTCCTTGAAGCTGAAAGAAAGGTGCCCAAACACTCAAAATTGCTCCAAATCGCCGTAAAATGCTCCAAAAATGAGCGAAACGCGAAAAAATTTCTAAAAATAACCAAATTTTGCCGAAAATTTTCATTTTTTTGGCAGAAATTCGAAATTTTTGCGTTTTTGCCCCGGAAAAGTCGGGACAAGCCCCCCCTAAAGTTTCGAAAATTCTGGGACAAGCCCCCCCCAGACCGAGACCCCGTGTACATGTATGATAATAAGTCTTATCATGTACTCTTGGCGGCAGTAAGCCTGGCATTTTTGTATGGGACCAAAGGGCTAAAAAAATTCTAGCTGAGTAAAGTTACAGCTGCAATTGTTATATATCAACCCATCCTCTGACTTCTAAATTCCACCCTTTTTACCTGTATCCTCAAATCAGATTAGATCTAGAAAAATTGTCAAAAGTTCAAAAATTTGTCAAAAAGTTTTCAGCAGCTGCCAATGAGATTCTATTATCCTCAAAATAACCCAATTCACCATAATATCAGATTTATCTCAAAATATTGTTAAATGTCAAAAATTATGAAAAATTTGGCAAAAAATCAAAACGTTTTCTAAATCAAAATGTCAAAAAAAGTTTTCAGCAGCTGCCATAATTCTGGACATCAAAATAATCCAGCCAATTTACCATCATATCACATCTGATCTTATATAATATTGTCAAAAACTCAAAAAGTAGCTCAAAATCATGTCAAAAATTTGTCAAAAAAAGTTTTCAGCATCTGCCCCGATTGTGGCTTGTGACTAAACCTGTGCACTGGCATTGCCGTTTCCATTGTCCAAATCAGAGTCCTCCTCCTCGTCGCCGCTCGACCAAATCCACTCACCGCTCGACGTCCGATGCAAACGGCCCGAGCTGCCGGGAGCTTTTTTGGATTTCCAAAACAAAAAACAATCAAAAAACAATAATGCAAAAAAATTAACACTATAAAAGGCAAAACACACACGCACAAGCAAAGAAATTAATGATCTACGGACAAACATACCACGGACAAGACTGCATATAATTGGTTAAAGTACAAACAAGTAAACAGCTAAACTATTAAAAAATAAGTACCAACGTAGTAAAACAAAGCCAAAAAGTTAAGCTAATAAAGTTGTGTTCATATTGAGGAGTTTAAGTATTTTTTAAATCGTTAAACGTGAATTCATAATCACATTTTAAACTTTTAAACTCTATGTATTCACTTTAAATTTAATTTTAGAAAATTTTTGACGATACTACCGAAAATAAACTGCAACTTAACTAACTTTCAATTAGTTGGACAACAATACTGAAAGTAAAAAATGATAAGATGATAAGAATGGTACGTCAAAAATACTATGATATTAAAAATAAAACCTTTTGAAAAATAAAAAATGGTCAAACAATAACACGCAAATGATTGAATGAAATACTTTACAAAGTAAATGCAAGCAATTAAAAACACATCAACAACTAAGGTAAACACTTCGAAAAGCTATCAAACTATTCACACATCAGAAACGGTAAATTTTCAGTTAGCTAAAAAGTTCAGTTTAGCGACTAAGCCGAATAAAATTGAAACTTTGTATATCGAAATATATGTTTGACAACATTTATAAATAAAGACTCCACAGTCCACAGTGAAAAATGAAATAATTTATGCAGTCTTTTTTTAATGAGCTGTGTAAACTTTTTTGAAAAATGTAGAAAAGCATGGACCAGACCATACGATTATATTATATTCGGCGCTGAGCTAACAAAGCCCAATACTATGGAACATGAATACTAGTGGACTAAGCGGATTAGATTTAAGTGTATTTGATTAAAATAAATGATTTTAAAATAATTAATCCAACTAAATACAATTTTGATATGGCCCGTTGACTAAAATGCACAGACTTGCATTTCTGAATACTAAAATTATAAACACACACAAACACGGGAAGCATCGACAACAATTACTGCAAAAATATCGTACAAACAATGCTAAAACTACTGATCAAACAGAAAAAACAATGCAATACAATGCAAAAATTACAAGAAAACACAAAGCAAAAAACTACTACAAAACATAACACAACAGACTCATGAAACACACGATGGTAAAGCTACTGATTGGGGAGAACTTAACACGATTTTGGCTAATTTTTTAAGACTTCGGCGGCTGGAGACCGTTTTAAGGGCCGCGTGAGCTTTCAGCATACGAGGGAGTGAAATTGTAGTCACAGGCGGAAATTTCTAAGTACTGACTAGGGGAAAGTAGAATTTTACTTTTTTTGCAAAATATTTTTCCAAAAATATTCTATTCTATTCTATTTCCAGAGAAAAAGCAAAAATGTGCGTGTCTTAGGCTGCATAATAATATGCGCTGTGTGTTTCATAACTCCGCAAAGTATCAAGGCCCTTAGCATAGTACACTCCACAATATCTATCAACCAAAAAAACACAAAAAGCTCAAGCACAAAAAACACAGCACGCACAGGGGCGGGAGAGGAGAAAAGGCAATGTTGAACGCATGATCAATAAGAAATCAACCAAGACTCAATGCAATCAAAATCACTGCTTATTCCTTGTGCGTAGTCAGTAACCTTGGCTTGGGCTTTGCCCCCGGGCGCGCTCTCATCCTCTTCCTCGCTGCTGGAAAACACCCATCGGGCCAGCTCGGGTCTTTCCGTGTCCAAGTTCACGCCCTGGTCCTTAGCCCGTTTGGCCTAGTTCAGCAACAGTACAGTGTCACACACACACACTCACACACACACACACACACTCACACACACACACATACACGTCACACACACACACAGTCTCGCCACATCTTTCTTTTTTGCCATCACTGTAGTTGCATCGGCTGGAAATCTGGGTGGGATTCACAGAGTGCGTTTAATTAAACCCAGTCCAAGTTTTTTGTGGGGACATATTATTTTTTTGGAAGGAAGACATATTTGATGCTCACTTTGGGTCGCTCCCTCACCTGTTAGGTCCATCTGCTCACTTTTGTAAGCATCTGGGATTTTTCGCCAGGAAGTTTTAGCGAAGTGGCTAAAGGCTTTTGAAAATTTTTTGCCAATATCAATTTTTTAGCCAAGTTTTGGAAGCGTTTATTTAGCTTTAATTTACGTAAATTTGAATTCTTTCAAAAGGGCCATACTAAAAAAAATTTCGAGGGAATTTCGGGACTTGAAGATTTTTTTGTAATGAATTCAAAGAAACTTTTTTGCAATTTTAACACGAAACTTTGCATAGCAAATGCAAAACCACTAAGCCATAGAGTCGCAGAGATCTGGGGGCGACATCCTATAGAAAAAAATTGGAGGATTTTGATTTTAGATCAAATTTGGTCAGTTGGAAATGTACCGTGAGTTTTTTTCGGTTGGCCAATAAAAACCCAAGAGGGACTCTGTAGTACAAATTCCCGGAGAAAAAATTTAGCAAACTGGCTAAAACGGACAACAAAGTTTTAGCAAACTATCAAAAATTTTCGCCAATGCTAACGTTTTGACCCAAAAAAAACCAGGTAAGTATCGTGAAATTTGTCTAAAAACAGTGTTGCATTGCATTTTATTGCGCACTGCTAACTGAACCGCAGTTTTTTGGAGCCTTAAATTAATTTGCTGCAGTTGCTGTTTAGACCATGCAGATGCAACTATGTTTACTACGCAAATTCGCTATTTAACAAGAGATCTTTAGCTAAGAAGATAAGAGACAAAACAAGAATATTTAGCCTAAAACTAAAAATTACAATGCCCCTCACATTTTTGATCCGGCCCCCACTATTGCAACCGGAAACATGCCTAAAAAGTCAAAAATAATCTTTTCGAATAAAATGTTTTGTTATTTTGTTAAAAAATTTGTATACTTCATACGATCATATTGTGCATGACAGAAAATGCGTTCGAGTTAAACACCTAGTGTGAATCCCATTGCATATGTCTAGATATTAAACCGGCCGTGGATTTCACCAACCTGCCGAATCCTATGAAATTCAAATTTCAGAACACGTTCCACCACAAGCTTCTAATTTTTTCAACATAACCAGTCACTACTACCGATCCGTACGAAACTTCAACTACTAACACAAACTTGGAGGGGCCCGAGTTTATATAATCACACTTTTTTTACTGTTTGGCTTAGATAGAGTAAAAAGTAATCTTTTTTTAAATGAAAGAAAAATTGTATAGTTATAACGAAAATTCGACAAAAATGGCCAAAATTAATTTATAAAATTTCCAGACCTCAGACCGTCAGAGCCAAGTTGGCGAAATCCACTTCAACACGAGTCAGTCTTTTTTTACGGACTCGTCTTAGGTCTAAGTCTTACTTTACGGATTTGTGACGATAAGACAAACAGATACGCCAGACAGCCCATCACCTTTTCTTGCAAGAAATTAACACAGAAATAAACAAAAAACATAGCTGTTGCTACAAAAATAGTGAGTGAAGAGTCTGCTATTTCGTGATGAAACAGGTATAAACAAACAAACATTATAAATATACCAGTAACAAAGCTGATGCTACTTAGTTCATAATATAATTAATTAATAACAACACAGTAATTATAAAAATTAATTAATGAATTATATTATAATATTACGTATCATATATTTTAAAAATACTTTACTTGTTGTTGAAAAGCTAGTTCAATAATTTCACATAAAAATTAACTTTAGTGACTACATATTGACTACAATTAACAGTCAAGGCTAAGAATGGACTAACTAATCCATGAGTAATTTGGAGAACACGGCCCCGCGATTAGTATGTTACTTTTTTATCACATTTTTATCACTTCAGTTTAGTTTAACAAATAGATTCTACCATACTTGATGAAAAACACAGATGCTCAAGCTTGGGAAGATGAGCTTCCCAAAATTTCAAACTTAGCGAAAATTAAATTTTCGTATAATATATTTTGCACTAAGGGACCTGACCTTCTAAAAAAACGTGGAAGCGAAACCCCTCTAATGATAAAATAATGTTTCAAACTTTTTACAAAAAGTAATGAGTTTTGAACTTTTTCAACTAATTTTAACAAGTTCACACGTTTCTGCGGTTTAAAGCTCCACCTCCTTGCTTAGACAACGATAATACAAGGCAGAATAACTTTTTGCTCTCAAATAAAAAATACCTGCTGAGCTCTTGTTTGGAGATTGACCCCCGGACCAGTTTCCAGCAATGCGTGAACCAGCCATTTTTTATCCTAAAACAAAACTATTTTTGGCCCAAGAACTTGTCGAAAACACAATTGTGCTCGGATTAAGTTAAAGGATTAAACACAAGTTTTACAGCTGTTTGAAAAAATCTGATTATGTCTACAACCGAAATAACCAAAAGCTTAGCTGTTCTTTACCTTTGCTTTTTTGAAAAAGGGATGCTTCAGTAATTCGGTGGCTGTCGGCCTGAAAAAGAGAAAAAAATATAAAGTAGAAAATAAAGAAACAGAGAATAATAAAATTTACAAAGTGCTTATATAAAGAAAAACCTGTGGAGTATTTTTTTCAAAACTTGACGGCTAAATACGACTGTAAAGTATAAAGCCACTACCAACCTTAATTTACAGGTTTTACCCACAGTACCCAACATAAGCGCAGTCGTACTCGTGAGTTAACTATTTCTTAAAATTGCTATTTATACATGCCTTTGTTTTTCACAAGAACTTCAGACAAAATAATGAAAGGTCTGTATCTCTCATTTTTACAGGAATAAAGTGTACTTCACCAGGTTAGAAGTCTATAAGGTATATTAATAATGATCGGAAACCGTTTTTAGCTTGCTTGCTGGTATATCAGAATTTGAGTCAATTCAAAGCTTGCAGTCACAAGCTTACTAGCTTACAAACTTACAAAAAAATACAAGCAGCCAGTACAAACAACGCAGTATCTACATCTTTTCATTTCAGAAGTTTTTAAGCGAACGAAAATGGTTGACTTCTGAATCAGCCCTTTGACCCACCTCTTAGCCGGATCCTTCTGGAGACACTCAGCGATCATCTTTCTGAAATTCTTGCCGTAGTCCTTGTACTGGTCTTTGTCCTCGGCGTTTGTCTCCAGGGTCGGCGGCTCATTTTGCAGAGTCAACATCAATACCTACAACAAACAGTGGCACGCTGCTAAACGCTCTACAACAGTAATAACTCAGGTCTATTTCGATTCCGACTAAGCAGGTTATAACTCATGCTTTAAGGTGGTAGTGTCGCCAAAGCAGTTTTGCTCATAGGCTGCAAAATGAGAACTTATTGCTTTGAAATTGTACGTTTACTGAGAAACTAAAGTCTGACCAAAAAAGGTTGAGTCACTTCATGTTTTGCTTGTTGCATAAAAATGGTACGAGATAGCCCCAACAAAGTATATATATTCTTGACCCTTGGGACGAGTAGAATTTCGTAGTGACCATCACTGGTCACTACTGGTCACTCTGACGAAAAAGTTACTGTACGCCCACCAAATTCACAAGTAACATTCATAATATGTTGTAGGCTTATGTCCACCAGACGAACTTTCGAATGAGCTATTGATGTCCACTCAATGTCCACTCAGTGTCCACTTATTAGCTGTCGAAGAAAAAGTGCTTTTTTGTTACTAAAACAGTTCTTGAATATTTTCACGGTCCAATTTTCCTGTCATAATGTGGAAAATAACGCGGGGTATTTGTTCCGACTCCTTATTGTACTGTATTGTACTGTAGCTGAATGTAATACACCCGGTGAACTGACCACTTGACCACTAGGGGGGCAAATCGAGATTTTTTTCACAGGTTACAGATATGAATCTTGTAATTTAGCCTATCTGAAGCTGCAAGAATTGCTATTACTGCTTAATTTCAAAAACGGTTTACGTTTTTCACTGGTGAGTGTTATTATTTTTTAAACCAATTTGTGTTTTTAACAATTCTACAGAGAAACATTGCAGTTATGTTTTCTGCTTAAAAAGATGTGTAATAATTTCGAAATAACAAGTTTAAACGCACAGAAAGCTTTAATTATGTTAGAAATGCAATAAAATATGTTAAACTAAAAACAGAAAAAAGATAAACAACGTTACCCGCCAGGGATCGAACCGTCGACCCATCCGTTGGCGAGCAGCGCCTCCGACCACTCGGCTACCCGGACGCAGCGGCGGCGTGCAAAATCGCCTTTATAAACTATGAACATTACGGAGTACAGTGTGTAACATTTGTGGAGTGACCACTACTGCTATACTTGTATTAAAACTTGAAATTATGTTAAAAATTATTTATTCATATGTTAAATAGCACTTTTAGAGAAAAATAGCATAATTTATGCTAAAATATTGCTCAATTAAATCTTTTTGAAAATTCCCTCTATTTTGCAGTGAGTTAAAATTGAGGTAGTTGAACTAATATCGACTGAAAATTGCTGATTAAGTGCGGATCAACAATTTAAAAATATGTTTTAATCAAGTTTTAAGCGTTATTTGGGATCAGTTTTGTGTGGTCAGGCACTAAAGACAGTTGATGCAACTTTTTGGAAAATGACCACTGGTCACTCACCAGTGAAAAACGTAAACCGTTTTTGAAATTAAGCAGTAGTAGCAATTCTTGCAGCTTCAGATAGGCTAAATTACAAGATTCATATCTGTAACCTGTGAAAAAAATCTCGATTTGCCCCCCTAGTGGTCAAGTGGTCAGTTCACCGGGTGTATTACATTCAGCTACAGTACAATACAGTACAATAAGGAGTCGGAACAAATACCCCGCGTTATTTTCCACATTATGACAGGAAAATTGGACCGTGAAAATATTCAAGAATTGTTTTAGTAACAAAAAAGCACTTTTTCTTCGACAGTTAATAAGTGGACACTGAGTGGACATTGAGTGGACATCAATAGCTCATTCAAAAGTTCGTCTGGTGGACATAAACCTACAATATATTATGAATGTTACTTGTGAATTTGGTGGGCGTACAGTAACTTTTTCGTCAGAGTGACCAGTAGTGACCAATATCTACCTATATTTTTAACCAATCACCATTTGTGAGCCAGACATCACACAATAGAAACAAAAAAATTAAAAACATCTAGCCATGGCCAGCTTGTGAAGTACATGTAATGTTTTGACGCACAATTTTTTGCCACAAATAAGACAAATGAAAAATGAAGGTTCGTTTTTCTTTTGATTTCAAAATAAGTGTCTAAATTTTTCACAATTTATCATTATTGCTGTGAGTACTTTACAGGTTACGCACAGTTTCACAGTTCAAACAGGCATTACTCCACAACCACTCAAGCAATTTGCACAAAATTTTGTGTGTATAAACTAGAGCATATGTGCTTTTACTTTGTGTAAAGATTCTAAACAAAAACTTTCTTGTGACGAAATTATCGAATGTGAATAGGTTTTCAAAACGTCATTTTTCCGACTTTACGACTTCACTGCTAACTGTATGCTGCATCAATTTTGCTGAAACTTGGCAAAAATATTTGCTTTAAAACATACTTTTAGAATATGTAAAGAACAATGACCTATCTTTCACTGAAAAACTTTTATAGTCGCGCAAAATCGACTGCTTTCGCGACACTACCCCCTTAATTAAATTCAGATTTTTAACTGTATGTTGTGTTGTTTGAAAACACCGCTAAAAGCATGGGTAAGATAAGGGCAAAAATGTCAATGATTGGAACTAAAACTTTTTATTGTAGGTATTATCTTCAGAGAAAGTTCATTTTTAAACTGTTAGAACCGATTTCACTTTCGTTAATTATTCCTTGAATATGTACTGCATTACTGCATTTTGCGGAACTTGACGGTAAAGTTTATTTTTGAAACCCTAGGGTCACTTCTAGATGCGTCAAACTATGATTTCATTTTAACACATAGAACTTAATTTCAAACTTTGCACTAAAGTGTTTTGGTCAGACTAGAGGTTAAAAGGTCACACACTAACTTTCCTAACTTTTTGCAAATAATATACGGCTACCTTAAGTGGGGGATACTTATGATATGGCGCAGTACCAGTAGCCAACTCAACGGCCAGAATCCCAAAGCTCCAAATGTCCGCCTTGAAATCATAACCGGCCACCTGCAAACCAAAACAATGCCTGTTGTTGCTCTTTATTTTGTCGGTTGAACGGACCCTTAGAAAACTGCCTGTGTTTGCTATATTTTGTATCCATGGTAACATGACGATGCTATCAGTTTTGAAAATAAGGATGCCGTTTGTTCATAACTTTTAACAACAAAGTAACATAACAAGTTAACAGATCTACTTCTTGTTTACACTATCATACTTTTTGCATTAACTACCCTAATTGTACGCTACAGCTACGGTATTCTGTAATGACTTCGGCTACTTCTACAATACGACTACTTCTCAAGGACTCTGATATTATAGTCGCAAAGTGAGATCACAAAATAGCATTTTCATGCTATTACACGAGCATCTTGAAACATACCAAGAACAGGTTTCGTCAGTTACCTGTTCCATGACCTCAGGAGCCATCCAACAGGGGGTGCCAACGAAGGTGTGCCGGACTTTGTCCCGGGAAAGATCGCCCCCTGTCGACAGCCAAGACGACACACCAAAGTCTGAAAATAAAAATAAACTACATGTTATAATATTATGACAAGCCAAAATTTGTTTGCTATGCCTTCGCGAAAAAGCCCAGTTTTTTCAGCGTAAAATTTCTTTCAAGCTTTCAAGATTTTGAGTCCATTCATATTTTTATAGCCATCATGGACACAATCATACACTGCATTACGGACAATCACTTCTGAGGACGGACACGGACAAGTTAGAATCAGGCTTTAGTGTAAATCTACCTTAGGCGGCTGGTCATTAAAATAGAGCTTACATAGACCGTACGCCAACCTAGAAAAAACGTTAAAAAATCTAAAAAACCAAACTTTGAAACTTGAAGTATGGATGGTGATATGTAGTCATGAGGTTAAGTAAAAAGTCTACAGTACGAATAGCAAAAATTTTTTAGTCACACCTGCAATCTGGATAGTTCCATCTTCGGCCAACAAAATGTTACCAGCCTTTATATCCCTAAATTGAAAAATAGCAATAAAGGAATGTATCATAGGAACACGGGCTTCAAATCTATATACCCTTGGACAATGGCTTTAAAATTTGTGAAGCAAAATTACTAAAAAGACTGCACTAGTAGCAAAAAGTTAAAGGAAAACATTATTATACACTTTAGGCAAAATCACACTCACAAAAATCCCCATTCTGGTCAATAATATCCTCTCCATTTTTCACCGAATTTCCCAAATGTAGACCTATAAAACTACTAGTTGGGAATAACAAAGCATATGTCTGCTTGACAGTAAGGAATATATTAAATACCTATGGATTTGTCCGTTATTGTGGAAATATTCTAGTCCTTTGAGAACTTCTTTGAGAATGGTGGCGATTGTCATTTCATCTAACACGCCGTGCCTGCAGTCCGAATTTTTCATTTTATATTTCAAAATGTCCAGCAGTGAGCCTGAAAGCAGAATTTTCTAGAACGTCTACGAGCTGAAAAATTCAAGCTTAAAGTTTAGTCCGAGTTTTTTCTGTTGCTCAAGATCTAGTTGGTAATTCTAGACCTACCGTCTTAGTGACGTCATTATTATTATATGCTTCGAATTTATGATTGCTTCAATCGCAGTGCTGTATGCCCATCCAATTGGCAAAAGTGCAAATATGACAAATTGTAAACAACTAATTTTATACTCCTCTCGATGACATCGCAATTTTTGAGCTAAACATATGGCTGTAGTTCTCTATTAACGTATATAACTTAATATATGTACGTATTATCATGTAACATGTACACATAACTGTAAATATACGTATATGTATATGATTATGGCATTGCCAGCTAAGGAGAAAACGTTTAAAAGTTTCCAAATCAGCCTGAACGCTCTGAACATAATTAGATTATCGGTCTGACTTTGCTATTTCCAGAACTTTCCGTGAAACAGTCAGCTATCTTCACTTCACTCCTACAAACAAAATGTGTTCCCACAAAGCCATTGAATAACTCACCACCGGCTAAAAGTTTAATGACAAGCCAAAGCTCTTCGCCCACGACAAAGGAGGTGTAGTAGTTCACAACGTTCTCGTGATTACATAGACTCATGGCTTGAATTTCGTGCTACAAGAAAACACAAAAAGTAAACAAATAAAAAAACTCATTATATAACTTGCAAATTACTTGATATCGCGTTGCCTTACGTCAATAAACACAATATCCTGGTATGTACATGCATGTATATAAGGCAAATAGCTTTTTGTTTCCATAATCCAAACTACACAGTTAACCGTTGTTTATCAACTTTCACCATTAACGGAATAAAAATACCCAAATGTTAGCACCACAGATTTGCTTTCTGGTTCTTTTTACGGTTGATTTACATCTGACTACAGAGAGCATAAATTTGATAAAAAATTATATGTAATAGATACATCACCATGGAGACGATCAAAACACAATAACATCTCATGCACAAAACTGGATATAACTTAAGACGGAGCTGTAAAATGATGAATCATCCGAATTAATCCGAATATATTATGATCCAGTATATACAATCCAAAGACTACCGAAAGTTCATCCATATTTGTGTTGCATTTTTCCAGACTGATTCGCTTGATGGCACAGCGCTCCTGTCTCGCCTTGCACATGGCCTGGTAAACACTCGCCGTAGCCCCAACGCCTAAATAACACAATCACTTATGACTGTGTGCATATGCGTGTGTGTGTGTGTGTGTGTGTGTGTGTGACTTAAGCGTATTATAGCTTAAAAAGTTGAATGAAATATGGCAAATCATTAATAAATCCTCACCAATCAACTCGTCTAGCACATATTCATCCTTTGTGTTGGGCCAGGGCGGCTTCACCGTGCCGTCTGGCAACAGAGACTGTTTTCGCGGTGGCTTCTCCAGAGTGACTAATAACAACAAATACAGCTATTATATATGTACAATTCAGTTCATGGTGTAAAAATGAATGAAACAGAATTTCTAGAAAATATCCGGCAAAAACATTTTGGAAAAGTGATATATAATATTTTGGGTCAGAGACTCGTATCTCAATTTGGCTCTCCTTCGTACAAGGCTCGGCACGTGTGACTGTGCGTTTTCTTTCGACAATAGGCAAATAAATATCTAGTTTGGATTTAAGCTTAGGCTCAGTCCCAGGGCTAGGGCCATAGTTTGAGCTCGGGCTTGCTCTTACAATTTTATGTTAATATGATTATGATGAGGCATGAACCTTGCTGTAATGCTGTCACAAAAGCTACGCGCCATTTTGCGCTCCTTATAAGCAAGGCTCGACACATGTGAGTGACGAGTGAGCGTGTGCGTTTTTCAAAACACGCTAATATCTGCTCAAGTTTGGATACTTAAAAATCAGTGGCGTATTTAGGGGGAAGGGGGGGACTGGGTGTGCTGCACCCCCCCCCCCTTTGCGGTTTGAGCACCCCCCTTAGAGGGTAGCAGCCCCCCTTACGAAAATTTAAAAGCTGACAAAGATGTTTCTGATACGTCTCCAGTTGACAAATTCTACCTTCAAAGTCCGAAAAATCTCCAAATATATATAGATTGGTTGTTCGCTTTTTTGTTGTCATTTTTCTTGTGCTCAAAAATACTTGTTCTTTGTGCATGTCTATGTATATGTATAATGCTTGGTCTATTATCAGTTATCACTTTCAGTTTCAGTTAATTAATGTCTTACATCATTTCAGCGCGACTTCAGCCCCCCTTTTCACTTTTTTCCTGTGGTCCCCCTTTGGTTTCGTGACACCGCCGAAAAAAATTCTTTGGTATATGTCTTCAATTAACTAAACTTTCAAAAATTTCCCAAAATTTTCTTTCTAGGGGGCTCTCACCCCAAATTCATTAATGCTATAATGTACATACATGAATCTTATCTGCTATGCTTTTATCTGGTATATTAATAATGAGTAATGCTGACAATTATTATTGGCATTTAGTTATATATATATATATATATATATATATATATATATATATATTTTATAGCTTTAAATGGCGGTAAGTGGAGATAAGTATGGTGAAATTACTCAATCAAGCCGCACATTTACGTGAAATATTTACTGAGGACTTAACCGATATATAAGTCTCCAATTTACTAAATTTTGGTCGAAAATAAAAAATTTCCTGTGTGTCCACAGTTCATCGCTTTTTGGCTGAAACCGCAAAAAATTTCTTCTTGCGACTACAATTTAGAAGCGCCTATAATATAGTTGTGTCACGTGGCTCAGTTCTCCATTGCATCATCCTGATCCCACACGGGAGGAACAGGGGCTGCGTACTTTTTGTCTGACGGAATGGGATGCAGCAAAGATGAAAAGTGCCAGTCGCAATGGGGACAAAGTTCGACCAAAAACTAAAAAACGGCGTGTGGGGTCAGCCGCCCCCAGGCTCCTGCTGCAAGTCCAATGCAATCTAAAAAAGCTCCAGCTTCTGGAGGCTGCCGCCCCCAGTCCCTGCAACCGCTGATTTTACCGCAAGTGTTGCTTAGAATTGCTTTTTCAATGCAAATTTTATTTCAAATTTCTAAAAAAGCTCCAGCTTCTGAGAGCTGCCGCCCCGAGACCCCTGCACTCTGCAGCCACTATGATAATGATTTTACGGCAAGTGTTGTTTAGAATTGCTGTTTAAATGCAAATATTGTTTCACATTTCTAAAAAGCTGTAGCTTCTGGGGGCTGCAGCCGCCAGACCCCGCAACACTGCGTTGCATTTGCATAGAAATATATATATGTAGGTTGCGTAAATTCAAAATTTGCAGTGAACGTATTGCCACCCCCCCCCCCGTTGCAGCTCAAGGTGCAGCCCCCCGCCCCTTTGCGAAATCCTGGATACGCCACTGTTAAAAACTTATAGTGGTGCGGGAAAAAAACCCTACGCGTTTTGCGGGGAAAAAACCCTAGTACTTCCTGGCCGAACCTTACGACATAGGACCTTTATGAGTATGCAGGTGGAAAGCGCATCCCAAACTGACTTACCACACCAATTTTTGTACAGTTTTGATGCCTGTAGCATTTTTTACGAAATTTCAAAATTTTGCATGTTGAAAAATTCCAAAGTGACAAAATTTTCCAAATTTTTGACTTGTCATAATTTTTCACAAAAACACTTTTTGTCAAAGCCGTTTGCATTTTTCAAGAGAGTTACCTTTCCTCTATGCTTGTGAAGCTCAAAAACAGTGAAAAACGTTGTGGTTTAAATGTGACTGTTCAAAGTTTGTGCGGGAAAAAAAACCCTATTGCGGGAAAAAAAGCCCTATTTTGTTTGGCGACAATTTTTTGCTAAACTCACCCATTGTGGCTACAAAAATGAATTCATCTGGGCTAACAACATGCGTAGACTTCATTAAAATCGTTCATTTGGCCGAAAAACGTCGTTTTTTGTCGTTTTGGCCCATACCCCGACACCCCTTACGAAACCTGTTTTGGTGAAGTTTCACCAAAATTTGCGATTTTTCGGAATTTTTAGGCGTTAGCTGCTGGTTAGCACTTAAATCCAAGAATGGCAGACGCGGGCGGTGTTTGTCCACCGTTTCTAACGTAATAAGCGCAAAAATCTGTCTTTAATCCTTTTAAATAGTGAAAAAATGCATATTTGGGCAGAAGTCATTTTTGCCGAAAAGGGTCAATTTTTGAAGAATTATTGTGGGTCACATAAGTGTCGGAGAAATGGTTTTTTAGTCCATACTGCAGCCTAAGAGTTGTAGAACACGATGAAATTGAGTTTATACTCACTGCTAATAGAACAACCGAAAAAAGTGATAGGGTTTTTTTCCCCGCATAGGGTTTTTTCCCGGAGGTTTCGAGGCTTATTACTCAGAAACGTGAGTAGTTAGTAGAATCCATTTTATTAGTGCAACAGTTAGGCGAAAGATGGCCGTTATAACAGCCGCGAGCATTAATGGATCCGATTTATGTGGAGCACAGGACGACCCAAAAAGTTGAAAATAGGGTTTTTTCCCCCGCACCACTATAAAATCTTAAAAAAATTATCAAAAATCCGTGAAAAGTATCTTAAATTTACCTGAAAAGCCAGTAACATTTTATCAGAAAAAATCAGTCTCTGAATTTTTGGAATTTTGGTCTTCAGGGCCGGTATTCATAAAAGTCGGAATAAAAAGCTCGGCTTTTTATCCGTAAGTCTGTTTTACCCACTCCCCAAAAAAAGGGAGTGGGTAAAACCCAGCCACCCTGCCAGCCCCGGCCCCAGCCCCAGCCCCAGCCACCCTTGGGTAAAACACAGCTACCCCACCAGCCACCCCCAAATATACCACAATAAAATAGACATAAATTGGCCGTGTATTGGTGAATTACAGGAAAAACCATTAATAAGCAGATTAGCAGAAAATTAGCAGAGAGGGAAAGTAGAAATAAACAGTCGAGTCGAGACAAAAAAAAGATAAAAAATAGTACAGCTGAAAGAAATAAATCAAAACGGGTCTTTTAACAACAAGACTTTTAAGCTTGAAAAAAACACAATCAAATAATTTGAAGCGAGAAAGTGAAGATTGAAGAATCCACTGCAGACTTTTAGCTTTTCCTGCTCTTTTTATTTTTTTAAATGTTTATTTTTCCTGCTTTTGTTGGTGTTTTTCAAACGTTTATGCTTCTTTAAAAAAGTATATATTAAATATTTTCAGGCCTTTCCGTTTGAAGGTTTCAAAATAAAGCAGACACTTCCAAAACTACATAAATTTGATGGACATCTTTTCGATTTAATAATTTAATATTTTTTGACTCTTTGAAAATATATTTCGAATACATATTCGAATTTAGACAGTTTTTTTCATGCAATTTGCTACTTTTTCTATCATCTATTCTACGAATTTTCTACAAATCATCTAATTATAGTTTTTCCTGTGATTCACCAGTAAATTGCACATTTATATATCTTTTTAATCAGGATTATTTGGGGTGGCTGGGTTTTACCCAAGGGTGGCTGGGGCTGGTGCTGGGGCCGGGGCTGGCAGGGTGGCTGTGTTTTACCCACTCCCCAAAAAAAGCTGAAAAATGCGCTGCTAAAAAAGAAAAAATGATGAAAAACTATGGAGTTAAATGCAGTTGGGGGAAATAGTGGACCTATTTTTTTAGTATAGTACACAGGAAGAAAGTGTTTGAATGTTTTTAACATGTTTTTTGCACTTTCGATTAACATGCTTTTAACATGTTTTTAACATATTTTAACATGTTATTAACATGGTTTTAACATCTTTTAACATGTTTTTTGAATAGTGTTAAAAACATGTAAAAAAAATTTAACATCAATTTAACACGTTTTTCGCATAGTGACATATTACGGCATTTAGTCGCCACAAAAACAATGAGCCGCAAAAATTGAAAGTCAATGAAAAAGCTACGTTTTGAAAGATTTGATATTGTACTAATATCAGCTGAAATTTGTAACATGGGCATAAAATATTTACGACGGTGTAATTACAATAATGTGTTAATAAAAAGTCAATTCATATTTCACAGTTGCGACTGCAAAATCTGACATTCTGTGGAAACTAAGTTTAATTAAGTTACTGAAAGAATTTTATTCTTGGAGTAGCCTCAGGCTGCAGGATCGTAAAAAGCAGAGATAAGACTAAGCTGATTGCTGAAGTCAAATAAACGAACCAAATCAGATTTGGCTAAACCAAATAACTGATTTGAGATGAAGTAGCAAAAGCACAGCAGAACTGATGCAAGCAAAACCAGCGACTGAATAAAACTTGGTATACAGAGATGCACTGGAACAATTTTCGAGGGGGTTGTCACGGATAAAATTGTCCCCTTAAAAATTGTCCCCCCGGACACCTTTATCATGTTCCCCCGGACACTAATTTTCGAATAAAAGTGTCCCCGGCAAATAAAATTGTCCCCGTTCCAGGACAGATTTATCCAGATAAAAGATTTTTGTCTGTTGCATTTTGAAAATAACAGATTTACCTCGTTTTTCACCTCATACGCAATTTTTTGTAGGTATGAAAAAATTTGGTTTTTGTAAATCACAAAATTTACAGTACAACTACACAATAGACCAAATTACGACTCTTTATTTCTAACCGCAAGAGTTCTGGGCTTCTACAGTTGCAATTACAGCCTACAAATCCACCAAGCACCTCAGTCCCCAAAATCCCCTATGACTATTGGGGACTGAGAATTTTCTTCAAGTTGACCGTAATTTCTTTTCCCACTGCATCCACTGTATGCAAAATTCGGATCTGTCGATTTTCGAAGTCTCTCTCACAAGTGGCCAGACCGAGAGGTTCGATTTGGCACTCAGCATCAAAGGGATAATAGTCCACTGTATTGTAGTATATTTCAGTCAGGTTCGGAGATACGGCTTTGGGCGTATAGCTGAGAGTAAATTCGGCTGTTTTGTGGTTGAATAGCATTTTGGTCGGTTCTCCAGCGATTTTTGTGGCATAAGTTCTTGTGAGATGAGATTTTATGATGGGTGTGAGCTAAAATAGAAATCACAAACATGCAGTACACTACACTGTAGTGACTACAGGTCTGTCCAGCTAAAAAAAATTAGCAAACAGAGTCACAGAAAAACTGTACCAAAAATGGACCAACTTGCTTTATTTACATTATATTTTGACGAGAAAAGAAAGACACATAAAAAAGGACTGGAAGTACAGAAGACTTAAAGAGTAGCTTCATTCTAACCGGACCCGGCCCGATAAAGTTGAAAAAGTAAGTAGAAAATTGGCTCTAAGGTCATAGGGTTCGATTGGACCGGCGTGATTACATAGGCAGGTTTTGATTGGTACGTTTGATATCACGTGAAAGCAAGAGTACAAAATAAGTATCTTGGTGACAGTAAGTGCAATCTTTGCTTTATCGAACACCCTCTGATCTTGTACCAAGAGTACATACTACTTAACCCTTTGACTCGCATTGGGAACCTCAGGTACCACACATGGTGGATGCCGTAAAAGAGGCTATAAATCTTGGCTAGCTTATTCTAGTCAACTGATCTTCGACTTGTTTTTTTCAGAAATCGCAGATCTTTGCATTTATGGGCCCAATTTTAGTCCTGCTGCCACACAACAAAACCTATGCTTGATTAAGCACTGTGAAAATTTGACTTTTTTTCATCGCAAAAGTAGTATTTTCTTTCCAGCCTCATTATGATATTTGATCGCAACTCTGGCAGTCTGCTTTTTGTGCATCAGATAGAGCGGAAATTGTAGTTTATTTTTAGCTGTCAACTATGATAGGCGCACGGTTTCTGTGTTAATACTCTAGGGTGAGGTACATATTATGCCTGAGCGATGGCGCAAAATTTGCACAAACTTTCATCTTTGAGCGCTTATAACACAAAAACAGTGCGTCGTAGACCCTTAGTCGGATTATGTTTTGTTCACCATTAAATTGTCTATCGAATGGTGGTTTCGCCAGCTCTCTACGACGCACGTAGCTCGAGCAATGGCCATAAAACTGGAAGGTGTCAAAGTTTGGCTGCCTAGATAGAGAACCTCTGGTCGTCAAAGGGTTAACCAGTGTATCGTGAATTGCCGATTTGGCAGAAATTTCGGTATAGTTCAACTTTTTTAGTAATTACTGCTTCAAATTGCTTATTTTTGAGCTTTTGGACCCACAATTTTACTTATCAGTTTTCCTATAACCCTTTGACTCGCATTGGGAACCTCAGGTACCACACATGGTGGATGCCGTAAAAGAGGCTATAAATCTTGGCTAGCTTATTCTAGTCAACTGATCTTCGACTTGTTTTTTTCAGAAATCGCAGATCTTTGCATTTATGGGCCCAATTTTAGTCCTGCTGCCACACAACAAAACCTATGCTTGATTAAGCACTGTGAAAATTTGACTTTTTTTCATCGCAAAAGTAGTATTTTCTTTCCAGCCTCATTATGATATTTGATCGCAACTCTGGCAGTCTGCTTTTTGTGCATCAGATAGAGCGGAAATTGTAGTTTATTTTTAGCTGTCAACTATGATAGGCGCACGGTTTCTGTGTTAATACTCTAGGGTGAGGTACATATTATGCCTGAGCGATGGCGCAAAATTTGCACAAACTTTCATCTTTGAGCGCTTATATCACAAAAACAGTGCGTCGTAGACCCTTAGTCGGATTATGTTTTGTTCACCATTAAATTGTCTATCGAATGGTGGTTTCGCCAGCTCTCTACGACGCACGTAGCTTGAGCAATGGCCATAAAACTGGAAGGTGTCAAAGTTTGGCTGCCTAGATAGAGAACCTCTGGTCGTCAAAGGGTTAACAATAGAATAAAGGTCATATTATTGTGTGCTATTTTTAGGCACTCTTGCGTGTACGTACGTACATATATACATGAAAAACCACCACACGGCTGTGTATGCCTGTGATTGGACAGAAACAATCTATCACGTGACATCAACCCAGCCAATCACCAACCAACTTGTGACCTGCAACAACCATTTCACCGCACTTACAAGCGAAATAAACTGGTTTGATCTGAAAGGCAGTTTGTCCATTTGCGCAAACACCCCCGTGGGATAGTCGGAGTGTTCCCAGTAGACCCAGCCCTGGAAGTGGTTGTCCATAATGTCCTGCAGCTTGTGCACTGCGGCCCACTTGCCCACTTCGTCGTAGTTCAGCGCCGCGAATTCGGTCATCAACCCACCGCAGCCAAGCTTTTTGATTTCACTGAAAAGAAACAATATTAAGCATTTATATTTGACGGAGAGACAAGCTGTACAGTCCCGACCAGAAATATTGTCCCTTCTTTGCGAATGTGGTGTGCCAGCTACACATGTGTGAAATAAGCAGGCTGACCCCTTGTCCTGCGAAGAAGGAATGTCTTACATAACTTACTTTTTATGTTATTAATGTATGTTTTGTTATGTTATTCTGTTATGTTGAAGAAACAATTTCAAGTATTTATATTTGACCAAAAGTACATAATAGGATACTATACATTACATACATAGTAGCCTATCCTGTTATGTACTCTTGGTTTGACGGAAAGCTGTGACAAGCTATGGTAGATAAATAGTTTTACATAAAGTTGATGTTAACCTTTAATTTCATGTTACCTATGTTTTGTTATTATGTTATGTTCTGTTTTAATTCTGGTTGGTAAATCAATAAAAAAAGTGATGTTATTTTCCGCTATTATGCATACAGACGCAACATTTGTTTTGAAATCCTACATACTAATACTTTTATGAAATTACTAGAAAGCGCCGAAAGTTTGCGAAGTTATGTCAAAACTTCAACTTACGGACAAACGGACCCTTACGAATTTTCGGTTCAGGTTAAGATGCTTTAACCCTTTCATTCATAATGTTACTTCAGAGCAACAATTGGCCCTAACTCCTACTAGTGAAACCTGTCGGCCTGATGTTTCTCAAAATCATGTCCTTCATGAGGATACCTTAGGTATCCGAGTAAAGCCAGCTGGTGGCCGAGTGGTCTGGCGTGACAGTACTGCCACAAAGTTGTTTCTGGGAAGCATGCCCAGTCTGTGGCAGCGGATCAAATTCCGGCCAGAGCTTGGACTTAGTGCAATTTAGAAAAATTCATGAAGGAAAGGGTTAAGATGCTAGAGTGTGTTTTCCAATTTCAAAAAAGCTGCCAGTTTGATTCCGGTTCCAGTGAAACCGATCCCATTTGTGTCGATTCATACTTACATCCGTTTGTCCACTCGTCCGGCAAAATTACGCAATAATCACGCCATGAATAGTGTAAAAGATCAAATTGTGGCGTGATTATTTCGCAGCTTTGCTGGCTGAACTCACTTTAATCTTTTGTTGGCCAGCCATTCGTATTGTATGTTGCATTCGACGTCGAAAAATAGGGCCTTCAAGAACTTCTGCCATGGCTTGTCTCCGTTGAAGTTCAAAGCTTTGGGACAATATATGTGGTGTGACAGCGCCTGTCGGTCGTTATATGTTTTTCCGCCCGGGCCCTCGGTGTAGCCAATGGGCATGCCGATGTTGCCTCCTGAAATTTCAAGGCAACTTAGGGCCAATTTCTAAAATGGATTAAACGGATTCGAGGGATTAAACGGATTCAAGCGGGAGGTGCGACAAATAATTGCTGTCGCAAATTTCGTAAGTATAAAATCATAAGCGTTGTCATAAATTATTGGCAAAACAATTTTTATCTAATCCGTTTAATCCATTTTTGGAATTGGCCCCAAAATAGTCACGCATATAATGGTGGATAAGATCACCCGTGCCGTCATTTTTGCGTAATTTTGCCAGCTGAACGGACATTCTATAACGACCATAAGAACTAATCATGGCTAACGCCAATGATAGAACGGCTATATGTATGAATCGACCCGTAAATTTGCAACAAAATGC